>VMDO01016488.1:0-39368 GCA_007922755.1 Pedetes capensis
TTTAATGTTAGTAGGTTTTCATTTTAGACATTCTAGTAGATGGTTTTTCATTTCTAGTAGTAGTTCTCAGTGTTGATATATTTTACATTTCTCTAGTGCTTAGTAGTGATATTTTAATGTCTTCTGTGAAGCACCTTATCCCATCTTTTGCCAAGATTTTTATCCTCTTGTCATTTGCTTACTGATTTGAAATGTCCATTATATATTCTTGGTATAATTTCTTTGTCAAAACTATGTTGAACTATTTTTTTCCAGTATCTACTTTTTATTTTCATTTTCTTAGTGATTTCTTCAAAGTAAAATATTTCAAGGTTTGAAATAATATTTATCAGCTGTTGTTGTTGTTGTTAGGTGCCGTCAAGTCAGTATCCGACTCATAGCGACCCTCATAGAGTTTTCAATGGCTGACCGTTATTTTATCAGTACTTTGTTCTTATGACTTGCACTTTTTTGCCTTTCTAAGAAATATTCACCTAAGTCACAAAATGTTTGTGTTATCTTTTCTTCCTTTAAATTTCAAGTGGTATGAGTATTTCTTTGCTTAATGATTAATGTTGTAAAAAATTGCAGTCATTCATCTTTGGATATAATAAAGGTTTTGTTTGATGGTCTTTATCAGGTTGTATGTTTCTCTTCTATTGCTATTCTTAAGAAACATATTTTTGTGTGTGTGTTGAATGTTGTTAAATGTTTTTTCAGCATTGAATAATATAATATCATTTTTCTCTGTATTCTGTTATAGTAAGATATTGATTAATTTGGGAATAATAAATAAGCACTGGGTTCCTGCAAAACTCTCACTCAGAGATAATGTTTTCTCCTTTTCAAATACTGCAAGATTAGGCTCTGGAATTTTTTATTATTACTTTTTCAATCTCATTAATTGTTTGAATTATTTAGTTTTTTCTGTCTTTTTACTTCTATTTTGATAGTTCACATATGTCTAATAATTTCTCTATTCCTTCTTGATTTTTCAATTTATTTGAATGTAAGTTTCCTAAGTATTACCTAATGATCCTCTAGATTCCAGGGGTATCCATTGTAATATACTGTTTTTATCTCCCTATTTTTTAAATTCTATCTTCTCTGTCTTTCCTTTAGTTGATTTGGGTAAGAATTTCTCAATCTTGTTTATCTTTTCAAAGCACAAACTCTGTGTCATTGATTCTTTGTATTATTATTTTAGTCTCCATTTCATTAAGTTCTGCCTTGGTCTTTATTATTTGTTTCCTTCTACTATTTATTTGGAATTGGCTTATTCTTTTCTTTTTCTTTTCACTAAAATCTCATTATGTTGTTCATTGGAGATTTATCTCTGATGTTTTTAATGCAGCACTCATAGCTATAAATTTCTTGCTCTGAACCACTATCATTTTATCCCAAGGTTTCTGGTATATTGTGTTATCATTTTCATTAGTTTTAGAAATTTAAAAAACTTCCCTCTGATTTCTTTGATGACCCACTGATGGTGCAAAAGTGTATTGTTGCATCTCCATGTGCTTGTACTTTTTCTCTCACTCTTCATTTCTAGATTCTTTCCATTGTGATTTGACAGAATATGAAAAGATATTTTAATATTTTTGTATTTGTAAGAGAAATTTCCATGAGAAGAATATGCATTCTATACCTGTTAAATGAAATATTCTGTAGTTCTCTTTTAAATAATTTGATCTAGGGTATCATTTTACTCTGACACTTCTTTGTAGATTTTTTTTGTCTGGATAACCAATCTATTGATGCAAATGGGGAATAGAGTTGGTGTCTATCTATACTTTTATGTCCAGTGGGTGTTTTATGAAATTTGGTATGTGTATATTCACTGCATACATACTTATAATTGTTAAATCCCTTTGATGGATTGCTCAATTTATCAACATAAAGTTACTTTCTTTATTACTTCTGACTAATCTTGGTTCAAACTCTGCTTTTCGAGATAAATATACAGCTAATCCTTATTGTTTTAGAATTATATTTGCTTGGATTATCTTTTTTTTCCCATTCTTTCATTAAACATGTTCTTTTGTCTTCTGTATTCTAATGCTATGGTTAAGAATCCAGTTGTCGTGAATATTGATGGTCTCCTCTATTGGATGTCTCCATTTACAATTTCCACTTTGTGTTTTCAGCAGTTAATTTGTGGTATGCCTAAAACTGGTTCTTTTTGGATTTACCCTGCTTAATTTCAGTTAAATGTCACCATATTGTAAATTTACTTTTTAAAAACACATTTAGTGTTTTGTTTTGGTTTGTTGCGTGTGCTAATATTTTTTTTCTTCTACATAGCATTCTGGAACCACAAATTTATACTTATTAGATAACTTTATTGTTGTTTGGTGCTGCCTAGTCAGTGTCCAACTCATAGAGTCCCTGTGGACAAGAGGGGAAACGCTATTGTCAGTGATTCCCTGCTTTTCACAAGGTTTTCAGTAGCTGGTTGATTTTTCAGAGTGAGCTGCTGGTACTTCTCCCAAACCTACAGCACCTGTTGTTTCCATACAGTTTCCTATCCGAGTACTAATCTGGTCTGACCCTGCTTAATTTCTGAGATCTGAGAGGATCTGATGCCACAGTGGTACAGCTGCATGGAGAAAACTTTTAGGATAGCATTATCCATTAAAACCATGTCCATATATTTAAACTTCCTCTTTCCTTTATGACAGGACCATTTTTGTATGAGTCCTCAACTTTACTAACCCTTTGAGCTTTAGTATTAAAACTGCATTCCAACTTTCATTTGTTGTGTTTACCAGTTCCAAAATTTACATTTATATCTTTTTGCATAGTTTTAATATTTCTGTAGTCCTTGTCTTCTCATTTCAAAATATTGTGTTGCCTTAGATTTTATTGATACTGATTGCCATTTTTTTAAAAAAAATTATGAGTCCCTCCATGTGTCTAGTATATAAAATGCATGCCTACTATAGGCTGGATACTCTGTAGAGATTCTATAAAATCCCAATATCTGTTCATAGTTATGGAATTTTCTTTTGTAGGCAGGGCTCTTTTAGACATTGCAGACTTTTTCCTCTTTTTAATTCTTTTTAAATTGAGTCTTATAACAATCATTTCCTTAGTTTAAAAATATATCTTTTATGCTAAGGAATGATTTTTTTACTCTGAAAGGCTGGCCTATAATTCCTTTTATAATGAGTCATATGCCAGTCATTACTTTAGTTCTAAAATATATCTTTTACTCTAAAAGCCTGGCTTTCCTGGAGTCTCACCTAAATGTTTGAGACATTCACAAATTGTTCCTGGGTTTCTCGGTGGCTGGGATAGAATTGCAATATCTCACAGTATGATGAGATCTTGCTTACCTCTATTTTCTCAGCCTCAGCGCAAAGGCAGGTTAGCAGAATTAAGCCTTGCAGAGTCATGCTTTCCACGTATACAGCACTGCCTTTGGCCAAATACCCAGAGTGAAACCCATGGAGGCTTTTGGGGATTTTCTACAAACTTTGTTCTTCTCTGATACTGTTTCTCACAAACTGGGTATGCACTTTAGCAGATCATTACTTTAACTTCCAGCTCGCTAACTCAAGAAAAAATTGTTTCCTTGACCTCTATCATCTAACGATAATGGCTACAATGATCATCCTTAGAAGGCTGGTGTGAACATGACCTTTCTTTCTGTGATCTCATTATTCCAATTCTCTGATACTCAAACAGAATCTTCTAATTTAAAAAAATCTCATATCTTTGTATAGAAAGAGAAAGACAATCTAATATTAACTATATCTTCATGCCTAGAAGTAGAAATTTCATCATTATTATTTCCATTAAATAGAATTATGGATGAGAAGATATCTTTTAAAAAATCTTAAGTCCAATGTCAAAAACCATGACAGGAATGGCTATGACTAATTAGTTGTTGTTGCTCTTGTTGTTGTTGTTTAATAGTTGTAACAAAATGAGAGATAGTCACAGAATAATTACTAAACAGATCACTAAAATTTCTCTGGTAAGAAGTTCCCTGAGAGACAGAAATATGTATGTGACATATATATATATATATATACATACATATATACATATATATACACATATATATACATATATACATATATATATGCTTAGTCATAAAAAATAAGAGATTATTAATATTAAAAGTTAGGTGGCATTTAATTTATCCAATAACTTGATCATTTGGACAGACTAGATTCCTTTATATAATGGAAAAATATGAACATACCAGAAAATAAACTCCTCAGAAATGTGTAAGACGCATTTATGCATTTGGACATTTCTGTGCTGATTTAAAAGACTTCTTGAATTTACTAAGCCACTCATTGAGGATTGAATGTTTTGGAAAATTCTCAATACGATTCTTGCCAAAAAGCATATTTAGATTTATATTATATTCCCTGAATATGGATACCAGCCAGGTAGCAGAGCATTCTATATGAACTTCAAGAATTAGGTGAATCTATATATTGTTATTTGTTTGTCTATTTCTTTCTTTGAGTGAATGAATCTTGTCCCAAGATAAGTCACACATAATGCTATTGCCAAATAAGAGGACACAAGAGTGTTTCCGGCAAAAAATGTGCAGGATAAAAGGGATCACCTAGACCCCTTTTCTTACTGAGGAACTCTCATTCCAAGGTTCTTGCAAAGATATCTCATCATTGCTATGAATCAGGAGGATGACACATCAAGAATGTAGGAAATTCAATCAGAGAAAGCCATTCACTAAAAATAGTTCAAGTTAAAAGAACTCAAAGATACTATGTTTGGAACTTTAAAAAAATGCTTTCCTTTTTGTTTGCTTGTTTTTCTATGAAGAGCAGAAACCTTTATTAGCCGTCTGTTTCTCTTTACTCTTTCTGGAAGAATTTGGCCTGTTTCTCAAATGGATAATTGGAGTCATTAGAGAAAATTTCCTTGTCAATAGTTTTAATTAGCAGTGATAAAACAGTGAGGATGAAAACAGGAAACATGTTTACCATAAACAATATAAATGATTTTTAATTTCTTTTAGCTTCAATTCCCAGTTTTACATCTATCTGAAGAAAAATGGTAACTGACTCAGAAAATACTTCATCAAGACATAATTTTAGGTAATATCATCACATTCCTAACCATCTAGAAAAGTGAGAAATATCCTGTTCTTAACAAATTTATAATGTGATGAGGAACAGAAAAATACATAGTTATGAGTGTAATATCACAAAAAGTATACAACATGTCATGAGACTATTCTAAGGGACATCACATCAATTTTGTGGTGGCATATGGACCAGGAGAAAGAACTCTAGAGAGAGAGATGGCCATCATGAAATTTCAATGATTAAATTATCTAAGGTAAGGTGAGTGAGACATTTCAAGAAAATGGAATATCATAAAAACTTCTAAAGGTACATCAAAGGAAAAATCCCATTACTATGTTTAAAGTGCAACAAGAAGTTTAAAGGATGAGCAGAGAAGAGGAATATAGAGATTGTGGTATTTCCACAGGGCTTTATGTCAAAAAGATATTTTCAATTCACAGAGATCAGAAAGCGGGAATAGGTTTGAGGAAAATCCACTTGAAAGTAAGAAGCACACATTGGAATCAAGAGATGATGAACTCATATATAGAAAGTGCTACAATGACAGGTATAATCCAGGGGTGGGATGATTGGTATAAATACATAGGAAGTAAAAGCTACAGAACTAGGATACTGCCAATATCTAAGAGAAGTGAGAGGTAAAAGGAAGGGCAGCTCTCAGGTTTGCAGTGTGACTGATGCAGTAATGGAAGTATGAGGAAGTATACCAAGGAAGGATCAGACAGAGGGCTCAGTATGGTTGAATTTGACTTTGAGTCATGCATAGGAAATATAGTTGAAGGGTCACTGAAGAAGTCTATACCCAAGGTAAATTTGTAGATAATAAAACCATAGAAAATGAGAAGGTCAATTTTAGGAAGAAAACATAGAATTTTAATACAGAATCAAGAAGGAAACTCTATGGGCTATCAGGGTTTAGAATATGAAAGGAGAAAATAATATTCAGAAATGGAAAAACATATGCTATTGTGAGAGAGAAGAAGCAACAACAGAATTAAGTTTGGCAAAAATAACCTTTTCAACAAATGTTGCTTGGAGAACTTGATACCTATGTACAAAGAAATGAAGTGGGAAGCTCTACCTCACTAACATACAAAAATTGACTTTGAATGGATTATAGAATATGTGTGTGTTTACAGCACTGGAGAATGAACCCAGGGCCTCAGATATGCTAAGAAAATTTTCTAATGCTGAGATACATCCCCAGCCTTTTGAAAATGTTGTTTTGAAACCAGATATTGCTAACTTGCCCAGGCTGGCATCAAGTTTGGGAATCTCTGGCCTCAGCATCCCAAGTAGCTAAGGTTACAGGCATGTACCACCATACCTGGCTAGAATTGTCTTTAAGAGCTAAAATAATAATAATAATAATACAACTGAGAAGAAAAGAAAGTATTTTATTAAATTATGTAAGGCAAAGATTTCTTAGATACAATAACAAGAGCAGAAGTGACAAAAGAAAAAAAAAAGAAAAATAGACTTCATCAAAATTTAAAATCTTTATGCTACAAATGACACTATCTCCAAAGTAAAAAAGCAAGATATTCATGGGGAAGCACTTGAAAATCATATATCTACAAGGAAATCATACCCAGAACACACATAGAACTCTTACAACTCAAATATAAAACTCAAAACAACTGTAATGGACAAATAATTTGGGTATGCATATCTCTAAAAATATGTATGAGTGGCCAAAAAGTACATGAAAAGATGCTTAATATAATTAACAATGCAAATCAAAAATACAATGAGATACTACTCACATAAGCTAAGATGTCTATAATAATAAAAAGTAAAAAATCTGAAAATAATAAGTGTTATCAAGGATGTAGAAAAATCGACACTTTGTATATTATTTTCGGTAATGTAAAATGCCACAAGTATTTTAGAAAACAGTTTGGCAGTTTCATAAAATATTAAACATAGCATTACCGTATGACCCAGGGATATGTCTAATAATTGAAAGCTGCTGTTTGCACAGAAAATTTTATATGTATATTAGTAGCATTATTCATAATAGAAAACATAGGGAAAAATCTTGATGTTTGCTGGTTAGTGAATGAACAAAAGGTGCTATATCACTGGGCACAGTGGCTTATGATTGTAATCTCAGTAACTTGGAAGGTGATGTCCAAAAGATCTCAGGTTCAAAGCCAGAGGCAACCTGTATAATTTAGCAAGACCCTCTCTCAAGATAAAAAATTTAAAAAGGTTTAGAGGTACAGTAATAGAATGCTTTCAAAAGTATCCCAGTGCCCTGGGTTCACTCCCAAACCCCCAAAAAGTAAAAGACAAAAGAATGAAAAGATGATATATCCATACAATGAAACATTATTCAGCAACAGGAAAGCATGCAGCTTTGATATATACCATAACATGGATGAAGGTTGAAACAAAAAGGTCGAAGGCATTAATCACAGAAGACTATATCTTTTTGTTATTGTTAGGTGCTGTCCAATTGGGTCCAATTCATAGTGACCCTATGTACAACAGAACAAAACACTCCCCAACACTATGCCATGCACATAATCTTTTATAAATTTAAGCTCATTGTTGTAGTCACTGTGTCAATTCACCTAGTCGAGGGTCTTCTTTTTTCATTGACTTGTCATGAATTGATTAATATGAAATATCAAAAGTTGGGTGAATTCATAGAGACAGAAATTAGTGTTTTCCAAAGAGTTAGTAATGAATAAAAAGAATTCTAATAAATTTAAGCCTTCTATGGGGGGTAAGAATGTTCTGGAATTATGCAATGGTGATGATTTTGTATCTTTATGAATATATTTTAAAACACTGACTCATTCCCTTTGAAATAGTGAAGTTTCTTGATTCAGATCTGTACCTCAATAAAGCTGTTCAAAAAAAAGTAGCTTCAAAGTCTTCCCATAACAGCACTTTCATGGAGATTCATTGTAACTTCTTGGGCTTTCTTGATGTTTTTCATCAGACTTGCCTATAGTCACTTGCAAACAACTCTTGCTGAGGCTAGTGCTGAGACTTGGCAGAGGACAGGAGATTTCAGCCAACTGAATCTGCTGTTAGCACTACTGTATCTCTAAAACTCATATACAAACTCTTTGAAGACAAACATTAATTTAGATTTGAATTTTTCTGCTCTAGTGTGGACAGAATATCATGGATGATAGAGATTCAGTCCTGCAGTTCCCCAAGAAGAAAAGATTTCTGCTAAGAGGTCTATCCACATTTGAATTTAGAGTAATAACTTCAAAACTCTAAATCTGTAAGAGTTTCTAAAATCTCATCTTTGAACATGTACTTCCCTGATACTCTCATGCCCTTTAAAATTAGATGTGTTTCTTTTTTTCTTTTTTCCTTTTTTTTTTTTTTTGCAGGAAATTCACAAAGGCCAACAGACCTTGTGGTTCATGGTCCTTTATAAGTATCTAGTACAGATGAACAACAGACATCTCAGACATCGTCTAAGCAAAGGTTGCTCTGATACTTCCCTTTTCTAGTTGACAATCTAAGGCAGTTTAGTTATTGTTTTATGTTGTCTGACTAGTAAAAGTAGTCAGGAGAGACCAGTTCCATCACGTTTGGGATAATGGCAGGTCAATGAAAAAAAGGGAAACCTTACACCAGATGGATTGACACAGTGTCTGCAACAATGTGCTTGAACATAAATAAGATCATGTGCCTGGCACAGAATCAGGAAGTGTTTCAATCTGTTGTACATAGGGTCACTGTGAGTTGGACTCGACTCGATGGTACCTAACAACAAAACCATCTAGTAAGAAGTAATAAAATTTAGGTTGGGAAAAGTGTTTTCTTACACACACACACACATACACACATATATAAATTATACTCACACACATACATATATGTATATGTATATATACATATATATGTTGTTGTTGTTGTTGTTCTTAGGTCCTGTGGAGTCGGTATCCGACTCATAGCGACCCTCTGTACAACAGGGGAAACACTATTGTCAATGCTTCTCTGCTGTGCATAGGGTTTTCAATGGCAGATTGATTTTTGGGAGGGGGTTGCCAGGTCCTTCTCCCAAGCCTACAGCTTCTGGTGTTCCCAGGCGGTCTCCCATCCAAGTACTAACCAGGCCTGACCCTGCTTAGCTTCCGAGATCTGATGGGATCGGATGCCACAGGGCTGTGGCTGCAGGCACATATATATATACACACACACATATATATTTTCCTTAAGAAAGTATACATTTTGAAGTTATGCAGATGGAGTTTGAAAGGCAGCTTTACTATATAAGTTACTGAGTGGCATTGAACAAACCACTTGACCACTCTGTATCTGACAATTTACCTGCAAAGGAGGGAAATAATGAAAATGAATACCATATGATTTCATGATTACTACATAAAAATAATAAAGGTAAACTTGTTATATAAACAGAAATGTCTTCTACAAATGAGCATTGTTTCCTGGGTACACATTGTTGTTATTATTATCACCATCATCATCACCATCATCATCATCATTGTTGTTGTTGCTGTTAGGTGCCATCGAGTCGGCATCCGACTCATAGCGACGCTCATAGGGTTTTCAATGGCTGACTGTTTCGGGATTGCTGTGGGAGTGGATTGCCAGGCCCTTCTTCCATTTTTGTGGTGCTGGGAATTGAACTCGGGTCCTCAGAGACTGCAGCGCAGCGCTCTACCAACTGAGCTAAATCCCAGCCCATCATCATCATTATTACCAAGTAATTGTGTGTATTTGTTGAGTATGAAACTTAGATTATTGCCTTTAAATGTGAGCGGGAAATCTGCTCTTAGAAAACTCTCAATAGTAAACCAGAGAAGAATCTCTCTCTCTCTCTCTCTCTCTCTCTCTCTCTCTCTCTCTCTCTCTCTCTCTCTCTTCCTTTCCTCCTTTCTGTTTTTGGTGGAGGGAGAGGTTTGAGTCAGAACTCTGGATGAGCAAAGTTTAATGCCATTTTTCTTTGTAAATGACAAGCAATTTACAAGTGAGTTGATTTGTATATGCCTACTTCTACTTGTGGATCTAACTATTGTCAAAAGAGGTGATAGTCACTACAAAAGTTATTATTCATAATTATACATAATTATTATTTTAATAGCCTGGGGTCTTTAAAGCAAGTCTCTTCTGCAGGAATGTCTTTAACTTCAACCTCATTAAGATAAAAAATGAAATAAAACAATAATTATTTTGTTTCTTTGCATTTTCACCCTCATTAAAGTTTTGTAACAAATGAATTTTTTCCCACAAGTAATGTCTCCATAAATGAGATTAACAGAAATATTTTTGTCTTTTGCCTCTTTGCTAAATGTGAGACTTTCTGAACACAACTTTTTGTTAATAACTAGGTGTGATGTTTGAGGAAACAGCAAGATTTTCTTAAGACTTAGTAGTAAAAAAAATTCTACTCAGAGCTTGATGGTCCTCATTTTGCTCATGTCTGTGACAACAATAGTATTAATTACTATTTTGTTAGGATGGCTCTTGTGAGTAACGTAAAGAGAAGTGCTTTATACATAATCATTATTTATCCAGGATATTGTACTGGAATACAAACACACAGGAACACACACACACACACACACACACACACATCATGATTTAAAGATTCTAGAGTTAAATATTTCTGTAGAGGAAGTGGACTTTTTTCTAGAATTGCTTTTGTAAAAGGGTAGTTTGTGTAAGAGTTGTGATTTTTTCATTTTTCTCATTAAATTTTCTAAATAAAGCTTCTTAAATGCTGAACACTTGTTATAAAAAAATCGAAACAGTAATACATAAAATCCTTTGCTTCCCAATAGTGTTAATTACTGTTAATATACTGATGCAATTTTCAGTTGTCTCCAAGACTAGTCTCACCTGAGGAAAATGACTCCTTCAGGTTTTGAATTTGGACCATCAGCTCCAACCCAATTGTCCGCAGCTGGTAGGAACAGACAGCTTAGAATCAGAGGAAGATCAGAAATCTCCAAAATCCGGAAGCAGCAGACTTCTTAACGGTCCCAGAACCTCTTTATGGTCAGAACTGACCAGTTAAGAAGCTTGTAAAGGCAATATGCCTCAGGGTAGCTCTCTGGACACTGTTTTCTCCTCCTGCTCTGCTTTCGTATACAGGAAGCAAATCATTGTGCGTTTCTAATTAGAACAACATTTTAAACACACTCTCCAGAGCGATGTTCTTCCAAACAAGGCTTAATCAGGTGAGAGACACCCGCCTGTGGCTCTTTAGAGTCTGATACCTTTCCTAGTAAATTGTCTCACCTCCTACCAAGTATGCCAGCGCAATTACTGGCAGATTAGATTCCTTCTTGCGCTCGCCCCACCCCTCACTGTCCTCGGAGAAGCGGGAATAAAATCCGCTCCCGGCTGGTGCTCACCCAAGTGACCAGAGCGCAGCCGGGGGCCCGGAGCGCGGGCGATCGCTGGACGCCCCTCCTGCTCCCCGCGCCGCCTCCAGCGCGAGTGACAACGCGCCCTCTGGGCTCGGGAGCGGCGGCGTTGAACAATCCGGGGCAGGGCTCGCCTCGCCGGTGACATCACTCCTGAAGATATTCCCCGCTCTCAGCCTTGGCGAAGACCATCCGTGTGTCGGTCTCCGTGGGTCGGCCACCGGAGAAGGCTCATCGCTTCCTAGGGACAGAGCCGGACACTGAGGAGCGACTGGACCCGCAGGAAGCAGGAGAGCCACGCAGCGAGGGAAGGAGGACCCCGGCAGGCGACAACATGAAATTCAGCCCAGCGCACTACTTGCTGCCTCTCCTGCCGGCGCTGGTCTTCAGCACCAGGTGAGTCCAGGAGCGCGAGTGACCTCAGGCAAGGGGTGCTGCTCCTTCGGGTTTGGTCCTGCTGCGGGTCACCAGTCAGAGTCAAAGGTACTTCAACCTTTTACATCTCCCGCCGAAGTAACATGAGAGCCATACGATTTGGGCTTTGAAATCTTTCAGGGAAAGCAGATCCCTTCTCTAGTTATCACAGCCTCTTGAAGAAAAGTCTCAGGATTGCTCCCATTAAGGGACCAAGAGAGCCCCTTCGGAGGGAAAAGACGACATTTTCCCACCCTCCAGTCCTAGCAAGTGGTGAGCAGAAAACGTTCAGTACTAGGAAGAGAGAGAGAGAGAGAGAGAGAGAGAGAGAGAGAGAGAGAGAGAGGAAATTGTCACAAAGCAGTGTTTTTATATCGGAATTGTTTTATTAGTTATAGAGCTCCCCACCTCCACTCAGTGTGCCTGATTTTAAGGTACAGAGAACCAGAGAAAGCAGAAGATGCTGGAAGATGCTAAGTTTTTTGTTGTGTTTGTAACAAAAGTTCCTTGACTCCTGAAATGCCCTGATTTGTCATCTTGGGTAAGCTTAGTGGTAGGTATTTTCTTTTAGTTGTCTTGTGAAGGGGTCTAATTAAAAAGAGAGAAGCTGATTAAAAGTTATTGGATACTCTCAGAGTGCTGATGGAGAGACTGTAGTCAGGAACAATTATGTACTGTACTCCATCACTGGCCATAGATGAGACTTTAAGCCCCAACACAGTGGATCTATTTTTAGTGGAAATTTAAAATGCAGTGATTGAGGAGAGTTTTGTAGCTAGCTACTGTTGATCCAGGTCCCAAAATTGGTAATGGGTTTGCGTTCGTCCACAAGCACAACACAAGGATGGACTGTTTGATTGCCCAGAACAGAGTCTTTTTCTGTATTCCTTTAGGCATCATATTGGCAGCAACTTCTTTTTCTTGGCTACTATAAAATAAAATGACCCACACAGGATGAGTTTTTTTTTTTTTTAATCTGTACGAATAAAGACACCATCTGATTGTGCATTTGGTGGAAAGTAAAGAAAGGCCATAAAATTGTATGTAATTCTGAAGTGGAAAAGGATGAAGAAAACTCATTATCTCTTAAAGCTCAAGATGATAAAATTCTTTTTCCATTTCTCATCTACACATCTTTCAGACTTTTGTAACCCAACTTTCCTTTTTGTGGAGCAACTACTTCTTTTACCCTCAATAATTGATGAACTTAGTCTTTCCTGGCACACAATCCCCAGGTGACTTTCCCGAGACTTAAAATAGGATTTGAGATTTATTACCTTTCACATTTGCTTGCACTTCAGTTCATAAAATGATCATGGTTTTAAAGTAAACCCCTTTGCCTACCACTATTTTAACCTGAACCAAATAAATAGCTTGTTGGGATATTTGTGGTTAGCTTTAAACAAACTAGTGCAAATTATACATCACGGTTATTCTTTTAATTCTTGTCAGTGACTTATATTCTGGTCCAATGATTGCTCATGGACTCTTCTACAGAAAGGAAATTTCCAAAGTTTATGTAGTCAAGTAAATTATGGTCAACACAGGCATAAAATAGTAAATATTTAAGCAATGGAAATGAAGCCCAAAGTGATTTTAAAGGGAGGGAAAATCTCTTGAGTTCTGAAAGTACATTTTGCTTTTAAAGATGCTATAATTTAAGTGACTGAGAAAGCTGTGCAGTCTCTATCATCCAAAGTTGTAGTGCTAGTTACACAATACAAGGGCAAAGGGTCATGATTATTCACTATAGAAGTAGTAATTTCTACAAAGGTACATGATTTTAATAAAAGTTTAACACATTCATTATAAAATGAAAATATTTCTGTTTTTTTGATATGAAACTTCTGCAACATTGTATGTGAAAACTGTGACAGGTCTTCAGTTCTTTTAAAAACAGAGCATTCTGAGCTTTAAAAAGTGATTATTTTCATAATTATTAATGTCAGTGTGATTGCTCTGTACTGGATATCCAAATTACCTTGTCACATGGAACAAAGTTGAAAATGAATGTAATACTATCAATATGTCACTTTGAAAGAAGAGAATATGTTTTAAAGAACTCTAACAGAAGGCCACTCTCTTTGTAATATTTAACAGCTCTTATAGGCATATGGTTAATATACAGGTTAGAAATCAAACTGAACAGCTTTATGAAAACAGCTGCATTAGTAGGGGTGAGCTTACTGTCCTGCTGAGAAAAACTGTAGCTCAGCCATAGCCACCTGTGACAGTGGATTTTTCTAGCCAAAGCCTTCTGTTAACTTGGTTTCTTAGTCAGTGGTCCATTATATGAAGCAAATGGCATTCCACATGCTTAGATAGTGTTCAGTGCATTTACAGAGGTTGACAATTGCTAGTTTTTCATATTGCCTTTGGATAATGTCACTTGTTTTTGATTGTCAACTTCTTTCCAAAGTGTGCAGAATGTGGAGCTGAGACACTGATACAAAAATATTTGTTTCATCATTTGTTTCTTTGAATGTAGTTCCCAAATACTTCGCTATTTTCTTTTCAATAGGTCTGAAGTTCATTTCTGTTCTAGAGTAATCAATGACTTCCATCAAATGTTGCAGTTAGAGAAAAATAGACATGATATAATAGTATTCGAGCTACAAGGATGACAACCCTAAGACAATTTTGTCTTTGAAATAGGAATTTTTGAAAAGTTCTTGCTCTTCTTGTCTTTCTGCAGCAACTTTAAACATTGAAACACAAAGGTTCCATAATTTTTTAAGAGTGAATAATGTCAATGCCCCCCCCATCAGTTACTTTATTTGTTCTGAAAGAAACCTAAATGTTCACTTTTAACAATAGCTTGGCATTTTTCTCTATTTTTCAAGAAACCCCATAGAGTCAAAAAGAGCTAGTTAATTTCCTAGCATATTGTTCTTCTTGTTTAGAAAGTACATGTAATTTTTTTAAAAAAAGCAAGTTAATGATTTGAATAATGTACCTAAAACAAAGATCTATTTAACTTTTGAAAAACTAAGTGTGGTCAAAGAATCCAAACATATGTGTTGGTTTAATAGATTGAGTGTAGAATGACTATACTTTTTAAAAAGCATCATTCTGTAGAAGTATTAAAATGCTATTCCAAGGGAGCCAGTAATTCATTTCAGAAAGGAGTAGTGTAGGTATTGAAAAGAACATTAGGATGAATATTTCTTTTAGAAGTTCTTGGTGAAAAGGGAATCATGGAGTGCTGGAGAATTCTTGTGCTTTAGATTGCTGAGCCTGTGTTCCCTTCTGTTTTGGTTCTATATTCTAGATGGTTTTGGACTGCAAAGTTTTAAATGACTTAATATGAAAAGAGACATGGCAGGGGAGGAATGAAGGTCTACTGACTTCTGGTGGTTATCCATCAAATAAGAACTTTGAGCAGATGGCTGTTTATAATTCTCTCTATAGGAGTCACCTTAGAGGTCTCTCCTGGGTCCTCTGCTCAGCAATCATGGCACTGTGTACTTTAGAATCCATTTTTAGATGAAATTATATTTTAAGGATGCCCTAGGCTCCTGTTTGTTCTGTGCCTGACTCTAACCTCAAGATCAAGTTGATGTGTTGGAAAAGGTAAAAGACAAGAATCACAACAAATATCCAATAGGTATACACACACACACACACACACACACACACACACACACACACACAATATTTTTAAGGAAACATATTCAACGTAGAAAGCAGTCTTACTTCAACTCCATTGAATAATCTGAGGTATAATTTTCCCCAAATTTCTGCACATTGTTGGCCTGCCACATGTGCACTTTTATTGTGATAAGAAAAAATGTCATTTTATTGCAAATGGATAGAGAACTATCTTTCACAAGAAAATTAGAAAAACAAAGTATTTTAACTTATGAAATTATAATTCTGGACCAAGTGCCTATTTCCAATGGCAGTCTCTATATTACTTACTTGGAGATTATCATTGTGGATTAAATTTTCTCTATGACTAATGATAAAGACAAATCAAAAATTTGTGTATTGATTGCAGTTGCTCCAAACCAAACCCCATGTCATTGAAAGAAAACCTTGGCCTTCTAATCAGGAACCAAATATCACTGAAATTATTGAGGAGGAATGCTTGAAGTGCTATTTTCTCATATATGTTTCATGGTCTTGTATGTGCATACCTATTTTTGAGTGAATTCTAAAGGGTAAATAAGCCTAAATCTTTTAAGAAATCTTATACACACTGTTTAAAATCATGTTTTCTTCTCTTGGAAATTCAAACACAAAAATGCTGGGGTCCGCTCTGGCCCAGCAAAAGATCACGGAGCTTCACCTCAATACCAGTTCACTCAGGGACCCTCAGGTGCAGGCAAGAGCTGGTCAGTGGCACCAGGAAGGATCTCAGGAGCCTTCAATAACAAACAGGAACTTTATTAAGCTACTCCTTTGCAGGAGGGCCTAAAGGTTATATAGCGCTATATAATAGCTCTCTAGCTGGCAGCACAAGTTGCTGCTGCTATGGTGGAATAACAGCTCTATATCAAAGTGCCAAATAGCTCTGGCGCCCTCGCTGGCTATGCAGATGGTCCGATGATGTTGCCTCCCTCCAGTTGTCTTCTCCTCTCACCTCCTCCTGGGCAAGGGGATTGAAAGTTCTTCTTGGCTTGCTCAAGGTCTTCTTTCTTGACTTTCAGAGTCTTGCCTCTTGGTGGCTTGATTGAAGGTCTGGGTGGTTGAAGCAGAGATTGTCTCTGATCAAGAAGTCAGTTGTGGGGTATGATGATCAGGGTCAATGTGGTCAGGAAGGAAGAGATGAAAGAACCACTGGGGTAGTAGGTGGTTGGTTTATATATACTCTGGGTGGGGGTGTGGAATAGGGCATAACCAATTGGAGAGTGGTCGATACTGTGATGAGCAGGTCTCCTTGTTAGGGTTTGGAAAAGTACAGTTACAATAGGTGGGTTAGGTGCAGACTGGACCAATCACTGAGCTTCCCTTCATAACCAATCAGGTGGCTCTGGGCGGCCAATCAGGTTGAAGGAGTCCATGCGAGAGCTGGGCTATTTGGGGGTCATTTTGGATCACTCGATGGGAGGGGTAGAAGTAAAATAGGTGAAGGGTAAAAAAGTAGATAAAGGGTGAACTGGGAAGTGGGTAGCCATATTGGCTCTTAGTGAGTCAAATAGGTCCCAGTCCAGATTCTTGGGTTAAGGGTGATCAGATGTGGGAGGGGCAGAAACAGGGCAGGATCTGTGGAGGGCTCAGACCTCAGCCTGGACCCAGTGGGCCTTCATCTGGGCACCCTCCTGCCCACCCTGGGGGTGTCAAGATAATTCCCTACATAAAAACTACCTGAACTTACCTTGGTCTCTTTAGATTTGTCTGTGATTTTTTTTTAATCATACAATAAATGTGCGTGTAGTCAGCCAGTTATTTTATGAGGCCTCAGGGCAATAAAATAGATTACCTACAGTTATATAACCCAATGACCAGTCATGCACAGAAATAATTACATCTAAGACAAAATTGGATAAATAACAATAATGTTAAACAATTTTCAAGTGTGAATTGGGAGAGAGTAAATAATGCCAATTAAGGAGTACAAGTAATAACTTCTACTTTTCAAGGACAATGACATAAAGATATTTTGTAGTCAATTTCAATATCACAGAACGTTTGCTAACTATGTGGTCTTAGATAAATTGCTTATCCTCTCTAGTTTTGTCATGAAGGAAGCAGTTCTACTCATAGAGTCTACTTGACAAAGTTATTGTAAAGACTGAATGGGTTAATTTATGAAAAGAGTTTCCCATATTCTAAGGAACATAGTAAGATCTCAGCAGGGGTTAACCTATGCAGCTATTACTAAACTATTATTACCATTTTCATTAAATCTTTCTATCTGTGATTGATCAGGAACAGAATGATAAAGTAAAACTTGAATTCAAATCAATCAAATGACACCAAATTAACAAGAAACACACTTATCATCCAAATGAAAGAGAGAAAGGCAAAGAAGCCAGAAGACAAGAGGTGAAATGAAGATTATTTTATAGGTTGGCTACTTCTCAACAGTGTTTTGTTTCATTTTTTGTTTTGTGTTGTTTTGTTTTTAGCCATATTGCCTAAAGGTTCTGTGTATTTTGGTGAATATTATGAAAATTTGAGATGTTTAGTTTAATCACATAAAATGTGACTTAGCACAAAAGTATATATTTAGGTACTTATGTACCTATTTAAAAGGAAATAGCATTTACACTGTATAAATTTTAATAATCAATCAATCCATGAACACAGGTGTCAATGAATGAATAAAAAGGGATGATTTCTAACTAAATATATAGATTAAAGATTCTGTGACTTAATTTTCCACCTGTTCATTGATTTCATCATCCACTAGCAATCTCTAAAATGTTACAGACATTTAGAAAAATTAAAATTATAACTTTGAGACTTTCTTCTCTTATGGAAAACAATTTGAAAATTACTGATATAGAAGAATTCTATGTATTATATGTCCTAAGAACCACATAAAAGAGATCTTATACTAAGTCAGTTTTGCAAATAACCTTAGAGACCATCTACTCTCAATTAGCTTGCATATACATTATCAACTTTGCACAGATATACCATGAAATGTCAACCACTACACAAATATCTTTTTCTCACAGATTTTTGAATACATGAGTGTGTAAATGTGTTTTGACCATTTGTGTCAACTGAGTGGATCATAGAACAAGGTATGAGTTGTGGCTCAGTGAAGATGTACACATTGTGGTAAGTCTGCATCAGGAAAAAATATGCTTGATAAAACTTGTAAGAACTTTGCCATATAGAAGCCACAGAGATATTGAAAGTAACCTATCCCATCCAGACACAAGCTGAAGGTCAACCAAGTAATCAGTGTGCTTGGCAAATGCCTTCATAAACACTAGGAGGTGTCTTTATACTGTAGGTGGTGATTGCATTGCAATTATGTCTGACTTGTCTTGTGTTGCTTTCAAGTGTTTTAATCCGTTCAAGAGTCCTATAAAGATTCTACTATTGGGAAACATGCTGTGAATACAAGGTTGTGTTCTAGTCCAAAGCCCTACATTGTAGAACTGAGAAAACTGAGGCCCAGCATATTTGACACATATCTAAGGCCACTAGAGGCAAACAAAACAGAGACTAAGAAGTTTCTACATGCTCTTCCTAGTGTATTATGTAATTACTCTGTATGATGCATTTCTTCCGTTATTAAGCAACAAGTGAATAGTTGATACCGGCAGTGTATCCAGAGATAGTCTGGTTATTTTGAATTATAAAGTAGTTTTAAAATTGTACACATGCAATCACAATAGAACAATAGGCTATAAACGTAGGAGATCATAGCAGTGAGGAAGTGAACATCACTTATCACCCTATATTTAGTTGATTTTTGAGGAATGAGCAAGATCATTCTCAAATCCAATCATAGTCATTATCACTAATGGGTTTTCACCATTGTACACAATTTACCTCTAAGAGGACATACTTAAAATAGTTCTTGTGGACTTTCAGGTCTATTGCAAAGTGGTCTTTTTCATGCCTTTGAGATTTATTCATTGAAACTATTTTATAGCTGGTTATGGTGACACATACCTGTAGTCTTAGGGACTTGGAGGCAGAAGCAGGAGGTTTGCAAGTTTGAGGCCACAGGCAGAATATGGCATAACTTAGCCAGGCCCTGTCTCAAGATGAAAAAATTAAAACTGGGCTGGTAGTGCATCTCAGTAGTAGCACACTGACAAAGTATTTTATGAGGCCCTGGGTTCAGCCCTCCAGTACTATTAAAAAACACTTTCATATAAATATAGTTCCTGGATGCTTGATCATGTATTCCTCACGTATTATTCTGCAATGAAACAATGTAGTATTGCTTAAAGGGCAACCACTTACTATTTTGAAAAGATGAATTCCTATATACATTCATATCCAACTTTAATGGAAGATGACATTAAGTTGTTTGTTTGACAATTCTGTACACATTTATCATACCTTATGTGCAGTTTACATTTGTATAACATCTTTAGGGTATAGTGGTGCTTTATTTCATTCTACTTGCATATATCACAACAAAATTTTTGCCTTTGGATAGGTTTTTTTTAAACATGCTGAGAATGAAATTTCTCATTCAGAAACTGGCAGGTAATCATGTCTAGTATTTAGGGCTAGAAGAATTGAAGAAAATGGATTTAAGTTGTATATTAGTATGTGGCACGTAGCTGCACCATATAGTCCCTCAATAAATGCTAAAACCAGTTAACTATTACTATACATAGATTAAAATTTAGTATATTGACTTTCTGTATGGAACTCAAGCAATCAACATGAGATTAAATAATTATATTAAAAATAAAAATAAATAAATTTCTTACATTTCTAAATCCTAGCTTGATGTAGCCCATATCATAATATTATGGTTTAATTTGTGTTCATATTCTGCACAAGAGAAGGGAGCAGTGAATTATTCATAAAGATGTAATGCATTACCCATTTGTGTGGCAGAATACATTTTAGATAGTTGTTGTTAGATGCCATCAAGTTGTATTGGACTCATAGCATCCTATGTACCACAGATGAAACACTCTCCTAAGCTATGCCATGCCTGGCACTATGTCTATGTTTCTCTGCTATTCATAGGGTTTGCAATGGCTGATTGGTTTTTGGGAGTGGGTTGCTAAGTCCTTCTCCCAGACCTGCAGTACCTAGTATTCCCATGCAGTCTCCCATCCAAGTACTAACTAGGCCCTACCCTGCTTAGCTTGAGATTTGACAGGATCGAATGCCAGAGTGATGCAGCTGCAGGCATTTTAGATGGCACATAAAGACAAATGCCATGCTCTAAATTCTAATCCTTGCTGATAATTAAATAAGGGAAGATTATGGGCCTTTTCTCTCTCATTTTCACCTTCCTCTTTTCATTTTTCCTCTTGCTTAGAAAACACCAGGAACAAAAGTGTGTAATGACTTGCTGTTCTCCCAAAATAGTCTATGCAGTTGAACTAAGATAATAAGAGCTAATGTAGATGCATTTCATGTCTCCTATGGAGTATGTGACTTCCTATGACTTCCTCGTTTTAAGAAGATTATGAGAGTTTCTAATTTCCTGCCTTTCAGATCCTGATTTAAAACATAATCCTAGCATCCAAGAGCACTTAAATACAAGTAGCTGGTTAATGGTGTGAAAGATGGAGGTTACCTGATATGTTTGCCCTTATATAGGGGATAAAATTCTAAAATTATAGAATCAAAAGAAATTGTGTGAATTTAGAAGAGTCAATTAACATCTCTTTGCCATTTTTTTCTGATTTGTAGAAATGTAAAAACAGTGCCTTTCCCATAAATTTGTGGAGGATTAATTAGGATAATGTATATAAAGAATAATGTCCTGCCCTGAAAAATACAACTCAATTTATTGCCATTCTTAGTAAATGATTGAAAGGATTGGACAGGTTTTACCCTACCTAAGTGTACTTTCATTTCAGAAAGAGTGATCCACAATAACAACTCATCTCAAACTGGTATAGAGAGATAAGTCAAAATTATTGGAGAAGAAATTTTGGAGCTCATATCTTATCTTCCATTATTGAAGACAAAAATCAGGATAGAAACAATATTTTTCCTTCAACCTTAAGCCCATAATTTGAGGCCAGTGTAGAAGCCAATATTGTATCATCCAAACCAATGTCATTCAGGAATACTAATTTAAATGCCTTTAAATAAATTCACAGAAGAAAAAAAGCAGTATGACCTGGTTCACCTTGGGTCTGAAAATCCTCATTGTGTTGGTAATATGACTAAAATCTAAACATAGTTATTAAAATTATATTTTCATAATGTCACATTAATATCTTTCAAGGAATTCATCATTTAAGTTTATCTCAAAATGCCAAAAAGTAAAGGGATATTTCTTAAATTAGGATGTCATAAATTTCGACAAAAATTTTTTCTTTGTTTGGACACATTTAGGGTCCTTGACTCTTACAATGAATTAGTCTCACAAAAGGGTAGGTTTGATCATGTGTGCTACAAAATGGTCTAGAAGCAGGTGGGAGTAGCAGAGGGGAATGAGAAACCTGGCACAGTAGAGGTCTTTGGATGTTGTGTATGTGGGAAGAATGTAAAGTCCCCAATCTCTAGCCTTCCTGCCTTTTTAAAAAATATAATTTGATTTTTTTCTAATGCTTGTAATCATTCATCACTGCTCTTTGCAGTAAACTAAGCCTTTAACATTGGTCAGGAAAGTGAGGGAAATCGCTGCATTATAAAAGAAACAAGGAAATGTGTGGAAAAGTGAAGTGACATGCTGGTACAAAGCAGAAATGGTTGAAGAAGCTCTATATTGTTGAGAGCATGTAGGTTTTCCTTTTAGATGCCATTTGACAAAAAAAGTTCACATAAAAATGGGAGGATCATGTTCTTTTTATGATACTAGAGAAAGATACTGAAATACATTGTATCACTTTTTGTTCCAGTCCTATATTTTTCTTTCTTTGAGTTGGTCATTTTATAGGACTGTAAGTTACAGGTTCAGCCAATGCTTTTGAAGACTAATCACATCTCTGGAAATTGGGTAGCTACTTTCTTACTGTCCACTTAACTCCTCTTCTCAACAATGCATCATATTTATACATGTTTTATGATTAGAGAGATCTCAGATTTGAACACATGAAATGACTAGCCAACATTGCTCCAGCTGGAAGGTGATCAGATCTCAGGCCATCATCCTGAGAATGGCTTTATGAATGAAACTACAGTGCTTCCTATAGAATCAAGTCTCTGCACAAAAGCACACAGGAGAGAAAAAAGTATACTATAAATAAGAATGCTGAAACTAAACCACGGTTGGCAAATAACTGCTTGTTCTTAGGCATTGGCATATGCACTATTTACAAATATTCTGAAAATAAATCAGTCAAAGAAATCCATTTGTTTGAAGACAAGCCAAACTGAAGCTTTTTTATACATACAAATTTTGTTGTCCAGTTACATCATTCCCCTATAGAAAATGAGTATGATGTCAGATGAGTGTTGCTCAAAATATACTCCACAGTATATCTGAATGAGAATCTCATGGGTTGCTCTTTAAAAGATTCCAGTTCCTGTGCTGGACATATTAGATTAGATTCTATGAGGGAGAGGCCAGTGCGTTTTTATCTTAATTTGGAATTCAGGTACTTCATAAATATATATGAGGCTTGGAAGCCACTGCTTCAGCATTTGAGAACTATAGAGTCTGGAACATCTTTACCTCTTTGGCATTTACTCAGAAGGTAAATTGTCCCTGAAGTCAGGAGGATGGGAATTTGGTGATTTTTTTTTTGGCAAAAAGTGACACCTATTTTCAAATATATAAGCATGTGTTTAATATGAGTACCTTGAATTGCACTATGCTTTTTATTAGTCCAGTTACTTGAAAGTTATTCTCTGCTTCACATACCTTCCCACAAAGGGCAGAGAAAATGTTCAAATAAATTAAATGATATAAAACTATTTAACTTGGACTCAGCAGGGGGCTATTCTACCCAGAAAATATGAGTGAAGTGAAATCTCTTAGGTGTACTGAAAAGAATGTAAACTTAACTCCATCTCACCCCTAGCTTTCATCACCCCAATTTATATAATAAAAAGCCAATAAATCCAAGACCTGTATATGAGGCATGGAAAGGCTTGCTTTTTTCCTGCTTGAAGCAGCAAATCTGAATTTTTTAGACCAAGTTGAAGTAATATTTAGATTTACCCTGGTTAAAATAAAGATTATGACCATCTCCTCCTCCCTTAGTGGCTATTGGTTTTCATGATGTGGAACACAATTTTTGTAAAGGAATTTTCTGAAATAAATTAACAACTATGCTAGCCATATGCCTGTGCTATTCTTGCTCTCTCTAGCATCAGTTACTTCTCTCAGAGCAAAAAAGAAAAGATTAGAATGAGAGTATGATGATAATACTAATTATGTAATGATTACCTTCAACCTCACAATCACATTGTGAGGTGTTTACTGATGTTGCCACCATTTATAGATGTGGAAACTAAGGCATTTAGGGGTAACTTTGCTTGCCCAAAGTTGTAAAGTGGTCAGTAGTGGTGACAACCTAAATTCCAACCCCAGGCTCTAACTGTACTACATCACCTCCTAGTGTGTAAAGCACTGACATGCATTTACATTCATGTTTGTTTATTTTTCTGGCTCTAGATTTATTTGTATGTTCTTCCTCAGATAAGTAGGTAGCTGACAACTTTATGTACATTGAAGAGAGGAAGGTGAGAGATAGCTTTTATATATCCTTTAAGGTATCCGCCAAAAAATAATGTAAAATCCTTTCCTTAAATTTGTAGTAGAGATTTTTTGTTTGTTTGTTTTTATTGTGAAAGAAAAAAACATACATTAGTAAAGAATTATCTTTATTTGTCAAGGGTGTTGTGAAAAAATGACACTGGTCTACAGTGTTCTACTGCCTTGCTCAGGGTGTGTTCCTGATGTTAATTATGGGGCTTAGGAAGTGTGTATAGGAATCAGCTGACCTTTGTTCAATTTACAGCTCAGCATCTTCTACTTGTATGAATCTGGATAGCTACCTCAAGGGCTAAGACTCAAAATTAATTTTTAAGATAATTTATGGCACCATCTAAAAGTTATCATTTTATTCTATGTATAATAATCGTACTATCAATTTCTATATGGTTACAGGATTTAATGATTTTCAGTACCTCATGAAAGTCCTTACTTTATAGATTAAGATGTTGAATATTGGAGAGGTTAATAAATTTTAAGGTCACAAAGTCAATAAAGAATAGAGCCAGAATTTGAACCCATGATTTTGTAGGCACCAGCCTCGAGATCAGCATCCTGAGACAATAGAGGTTAGTACTAAAACTTGTGGTGTCCCAACATTTGGAAAGTAACTCAGAAACAAAGCTGTTGGGAAACACATAGAGACTGGTGGTAACAGGGCTGGTTTCATATCCACTCATGGAAGCATCAGTTGAGTGAGGGTTCGGTGCATGGCCACACATGCTCCCTGTTTGCATGCTGATCCTGAAGATATTCCATGTGATAATTGTTGTTGTTAAATGCCATTGAGTTGAGTCAGACTCACAGTGACCCTGTGCACTGTGGATGAAATACTCCCCCTGCACTGTGGCATGCCTAGCACTGTTATTATTGCTTCTCTGCTACTCATAGGCTTTCCAATGGCTGATTGTTTCGAGAGAGAGAGCTGCCAGGTCCTTGTCCCAAGCCTACAGTACTGGGTATTCCCAGAGGGTTTCTCATCCAAGGACAAATAGGCCCAAGCTTGACTAGCTTCCAAGATCTGATGGTATCGGTCACGAGGGTGGTACAGCTGTAGATGTTATGATTGTTGTTGTTGTTGTTGTTGTTAGGTGCCGTCGAGTCGGTATCCAACTCATAGTGACCCTCATAGGGTTTTCAATGGCTGTTTTGGGATTCCCTTGGTAGTGAATTGCCAGGTCCTTCTCCCATTTTTGTGGTGCTGGGAATTGAACTTGGGACCTCAGAGACTGCAGTGCAGAGCTCTACCAACAGAGCTAAATCCCAGCCCACATGTTATGATTAGGCACCTTTTATTTTATAGATGTGAAAAGCAATTTACTTATCATTTGAACTCAGTCTATTTTAAGAATGTTACCAAATAATAGTAATAGTGATAATAAAAGCAGCCAGATCTCCTTTAGGAAGCCTAAATGCTGATGTTTTATTGTACTTGCACTTCTGTTGTTAATCAGAAGATGGCATGTGAATTCATATCTCTGTTCTATATTTAACCCACTTATAGACTGAAACATTAATCTCAAAATTGATTTTTAAAAAGCCTGATAACAAATCAAAATTATTGACATAGTAGCGTATATGTATTCACATATATGCTTAAGTATGTATATACATATACCAATTTTCATAGTATATACATATTTATTATATATAGTTTATTTCTAATTTTTTGAAAACTTTTCCTGAACATAGGCTTTTTTAGTAACATATTACTCTTAGCTTACTTCCATTAATCATTACAATTCCATATGTCTACCTTCCTTCCCAATGTGAATTGGGCATTAAAATTTAATAATATATGCATTTCCCCAAACACCCTTTTGCTCAAGTGGCATTGCATTAAAAGAATTCTCAAAGACAGTCTCTAAGTGGGGTGGGCATCTTGCAAAAGAGATGTAATATCTGCTATATTTATAGTGTTTTAATTGCAGTTCTCATACATGCTCTCATATCCTGATAGCACCATATATGAATTAATGGTACCTTTATTTCCTTGATGAGAACAGCTAAGTCACCCAAATCCAGACTTTGGAGTTCAACTTCCACAACATCAAAATTGCCTTGCATCCCAGAGAGTAGGAGGATAGAGGTGGCATCATTGCCTGAAGCCTAGCTCCTGTGTAACTTAAAGGAAAAGCAATGAGCAGAGATGGTGCTAAGAGCAACCTAGATTGAAATTGTACTTATCCCCCATTTGATTTAATCTTTGGAAAGTAAAGCAAAGTCTACCAGCTTGGCAAGATTAAAGGGTGGACTGTCTTCTAATGTTTGACATGATTTATCAAATATGGCTTTGTCAAATGTGACTTTGGTCCAATAGTTGTTTCTGTGCATTTCAGAAGTTGATATGAAAACCTGTCTTTAAGCCTTACTACCTTAATTGGTTCATATTCAGTTCTTTTGTATGTGTTAGAAAATCCCACATCTCAGGGATTTAAATAAGATGTAAATTTATTTCCCTGTCACAAATATATACAAGAGATAGAAAATTTAGGGCTGATTGGTTCTTGATGGTCAGCAAGTAGGTAAATAAGAATGCATTATAACTTTCCTAGACCTGAGATACTTTTACTGTCATCAAACCTTCCCCTACCAAACATATATATAAATATAGATGGTCCCTGACATGATGGTCCTGCTTACAATATTTCACCACTACAATGCATTCAGTAGAAACTATATTTTATTGTACATTAACCATACATTAATGATGAGTACTAATACTACCATCTGTTTTCCACATCCATTATAGCATTTAATAAATCACATGAGATATTCAACACATTTACTTACAAAACAAACCTTATGTTAGATGATTTTCCCAAATGTAGACTAAAGACGGTATTCCAAATATTTTTAAGGTAGGCTAGGCTAAACTATAATATTTAGTAGGTTGGGGGTATTAAACACATTTTCAATATATACTATTTTCAAAGTGGTTGGGGTTTATCAGGATATAACCTCATTGTGAGTCAAAAGGATTCTGTATTTGTGTGAGTATACACACATATTAATGTCTATGTTGATATAAAGATGAATATATTAATATTACATGTATACATCAACTTATAAGTTTGTCTATTTTTTTCTAATTGTAGAAGACATTTTGAAACATTTGCATCCCCCTAAAAGTCTTTTACTGTATATGAAGAAAGGACTAAAGGGGGCTATTTCTCCACAGAGTTACTGAAAGATGTAGTGGTGGTTACACGCTGAAAAGAAAAATAAATATCATTAGAGTAATTGTAGCATAAACCTTAAAATTCTAACATTTCAGATCTCAGTGAGTCTTTAATTTCTACACAGACACATCATTTATGAATACACAAAATGAAGGTCTTAAACATTATAGGCTCATCAATTACCAAAAATGATAAAAGTACTTCATATTACAAACAAGTAGTAAAAATCAAACAGAAAAATGCTCACATTGTGTTTTATTGCTGATACCCCATCAATCTGTCATAAACATTGAGGGAAAACTTCACGACAATGATACGCTGATATGTTGTTGTTAGATGCTGTGGAGTCGTGTCTGACTCATACCGACCCTCATAGGGTTTTCAATGGCTGATTGTTTAGGGATTGCCTTGGGAGTGGATTACCACCTCCTTCTCCCATTTTTGTGGTGCTGGGAATCACACTCGGGACCTCATAGACTGCAGAGTGGTGCTCTACCAACTGAGCTAAATCCCAGCCCACGCTGATATAGTCAATGTAAATTTTCCTGAAAAATTTTGAGTGAATAATTATAGCAGTTTTCATTTCCAATGTCTAAATTATTCTGTAACACCAGTGTAAACATTAAGGATACCACAATGACTTTACATTGTTACTTGATTCCTTTTTATAAAAGTTCAACATTGGTGAATTCATAAAATATAGTTTGACCTATCAAAATGGATCTCTTACCTTCTCTTCCAGTGTTTTGTTCCGTATGACACAGCTTTACTTCCAGTCTCTGGGTATTTCTTTAAATGTTTGTTTATGTGGGGGTTTTGGTGTTTTGTTTTGTTTTGTTTTGTTTGTTTGTTTGTTTGAGACAGTCTTGTAATGTAGCTTAGGCTTGTGGTGAGCTGATGATCTTCCTGCCTTTATTTCCAAAGTGCTGGTATTACAGATTTATACCAATATGCCTAATTCAATCTGATATATTAACATGCTCTTCTTTCCACTAATGGAAACCAACTAATTCCATAAACTTCAGCTAAAGAATAAAAATTGTATTTATTGACTTGCCAGATAGCCACGAATCAAGTGGCTTTTGCCTGCTTTAAGGTTTTTAAAAGATTTGATCATATCTCAGCTAGAAACATCTATATAAAGAAAGGAAGTATACAAAGTTATAAAATGATGACTCTTCATCTGCTATTAACCATTTGCAAAGTTTTATTTTTATGAACAATGTACCATGGAAGAAAAAAATGGGTAAGATTTGTCCTGGGTCAACAACTATGTTTTAATACTTTTGCTGCTGTTGGCTGCTGTTAATACCAGCAGCCACTTTTAAATTGCTCTTTTAATTGCTCTCAAAATAATTAAAGGAGTGAAAGTTATTATTTTTGCATGTGCTCAGAATCTGTGTATATGAAACCCATATTGTTTTCTTGTGGTTCCTTTCTGCCCCTCAATTCTGTGTACTTATATTAAGTTATAGGCCTAGGACTTGAGCCTACATTCTGATTCTATACCTACAATTTACCATGGAACATCAGTCAATTAATTCTGTTAGTACCAAGCACAGGCTACATCTGGGAGGAAATAAGTGAATTGCTTTCAGGAAATCATCAACTCTTGGTTCTCTGTGACCTTGCAGAGGCTGAATGTAGACAGTGTTTATCCCAAAAAAGCAATGAAAAGGTGATAGGCTGGGAAAATAAGAGTTGCCAAACAGAGTGCTAAGTAGAAGAACAAGTGAGAATGGAACTGTTCTAGTGTTTTGATACGTGAAAATATGGTACTTTCTGCAAATGTAGCCAAAAGTCCCTGGCTATGTTTTATAATACAAGTTCCCTAAGCTAGGGAATAAAAGCAGACATATGGAATTTGGAATGCTTTAAAGATGAGCAGTGAGCACAGTGTCCATTAGCAGACACATGTGACATATCACTGACACTGAGCAAGGGTCTGAATTAGTATCAGAGAAATCCTCCACTTAATTCTGAGAGGCTGTTGTGTGTTTATTTTTCCTGGAAATTAAAATGACATACAAGACAAAGTGGCAGAAAGTGAAAGGGAGGGATGGAGAGAAAGAGGAGAGGGACACACACAGAGACAGAGAGACAGAGACAGAGAGAGACAGAGACAGAGAGAGGCAGAGAGAAAGGATTAGTTCTTGTTTGCTCTTCCATGGTGAAACCAAAAGGGTAGCAGAATGAGAATGGTGTAATAGTCTGTTCTGAATTCCTGTAACAAAACATCTGAGGCTACATTACTTTAGGAAGAAAAGAGGTTCCCTTAGCCTACAATTTTGTAGGGTAAAAGTTGAAGACTGGGCAGCCACCTTGGCCCAGCCTCTGCTGAGGTCTAACTGTGTATGACATCATGGCAGAAGCATGGACAAGAGAGAAATCACTTCACAAAATAGGAAGCTAGGAAGAAGGGGAAGGCTTGCTTCTCTTATAACCCCTCTCCTGCAGGGACTATCCAAAATGTCTGACGGGAATTACCTGAAATTCATTTTGAGCAGGACATTTTATGACCTAAGGATCTCCCTCTAAAACTCAGTTATGTGCAGTGCTAAACTGAGGACTTGGCCTCCACCACATGAAGCCTTGGGGACCATTCTCAGACCAATCCCAAACTGATGCACCTGACTTCAGATTGAGCTTCTATATAGTTAGAAGACTCCAGGCAAATAAAAACATCCACATGTCAGGGGAGATGAGAAGGACAGTAGCCCTGTTGGACCACAGCATGGAATAGTGAAGGTATGCTGTTATATTCAGGGAAAAGTCTTAATAAGATCATGCCCTCAACCTCCTTTTCACTCAAAAGTCAATGTGATTATTATGAATTTCATGTTGTGAGCAATGGCAGGAAGTCATCTTTATATGTAACCAACAAAATATATGTTGCATATGTAAAGAAAATCATTGCTATAATTTTATATTAGATTTTGAGTTTTTAAAATATATTCTTTTTGCAAGTATGAAATGAAATTATGGCAATACAGCAATACTTTCTGAATCTATTTACCAAGGAATTTTGTTTTTGTGTGGGGGAGGGAGGATTTTTAGGACAAGGACTTGCTATATACTCAGGTTGGCCTAGGACTCACTATGTAGACCAGGCTGGTCTTAAACACACAGTTCTCCTTTCTCACCCCCCAGAGTGCTGGGATTATAGGTGTGAGGCACCACATCCAGCTACCAGGACAAAAATTTTAAAAGAATGGTCTTCACTAGTATTGGAGAAAGCAATATGGCTGGAATCAGCACCTCAGGTGAAGATAGCTCTATAAGAGTAGAGGAGCTCAAGGAAAACCAAACTCCTATAACCAAATGTTGAATAGAATAGGGTCAGGGTGTTTAGGGTAGCTGATTTTCATGTGACTTTAGGTTAGGGATTCCAAAGAGAAAAGCAAACTAACTATTATTAATAAGCTCAAAAGCTATAGTATACAATCACTAATATTAAAACTTTTCTGCTGATTTAAGCTGTGAGTGCCTGCAGAGGAAGAAAGCTATCTCTTTGTGAGTTTTCTGGCCAGAGATCCTTGCAAAAGATTACTTCAGGACCTCTGTTTCACAGGGTATACATTTAGCTACAACTTTTGTTTTCCGCTGGAAGACATTATGGAGTTATATACAGTGTCCAGTGTATGTGAGTTAAGAGGGGAGCATACAGCTACACAGTGAGGCCACACCATTCACAAAACAATCTCTTAAAACAGAAATTTAGGCTCCTGAGCTAAAAGACCACTAGGTATGAATGACATTTTAGACCACCAAAAATAAAGATTAACTTGGTGATTTGTTGATTTATAGCAAATAACTATGTTAATTCAAATAATATTTGCTAAGAACCTAATATAGCTCAGAAAATACTTTAGGAAATGATGTTGAGTGTCAGGGACCCAGGTGCATGAGTGGACGCTTCATAGAGTGAGAAGGAGACTAGCAGTCAAAAGAGAAAAGTAAAATTCTCCACTTCTGGGGAATGAGTAGAGCTGTGAATGTTGTCACGGATATAATTGACTTTTCTTATGGCTTTCCAAACCCACAGAGTTTTGAGCCTCAAATTGTTACTTGGGAAAAATAAATTTCTTGATGGGAATAGCAATATATAAGTATATTAAGACATAATAATGAAAATAGGCCCCCAGCAGTCATGATGGTGTGTCTGACTGATACATAGGTAAAGCAGGTAGATCCTCTCATGGTGGGTTTAGGGTGCTGGAGTGAGACCCTCTTAGGGTGGGTTTATTGTTGTTAGGTGCCTTTGGGTTGGTGTCCGACTGATAGCAACCCTATGTACAAAAAGTGAAACTATTGTTAGTGCTTCTCTGCTATTCACAGGGATTTCATGGCTGTTTTTTTTTTTTTTTTTTTTTGGGGAGTGGGTTGCTGGGTCCTTCTTCTAAGCCTACAGCACCTGCTGTTCCCAGGTGGTCTCCCATCCAAATACCAGGTCTGATGCTGCTTAGCTCCTGAGATCTGACAGGAGCAGACAACACAGTGGTACAACTGTAGGCAGGTGGGCTTAGGGTGCTAGAATCAGCACCTCAGGTGAGGATAGTTCTGTAAAAACAACTGAGCTCAAGGAAAACCAAACTCTTAAAACCAAGTACTTTATGGTGTAGTTTTACTCCAGAGCTGCCCTATGGATCCAGTGAAGCTAGTTTCCTTCAGTGGCCACTTTCTTGCTCAATTTTTTCTAGTCTTGTCACCTTTTTCTCTCACCTTCCTTTGCAAATGAAGTCATCCTTCCCTATAAGATCAAGTTTCCAAAGGAGAATTTCTTTTAACAGCAATTATTGGTGCCAACTACTCTTATAAATGTTTACTTTTAGTGTCTAATTTCTTTAGTTTATTAGATTCCTTATGTTTTATCTGGTGTCAGAAACTACCTAGTTATGGGATTTTAAAGTATCCTAACAATAAAATTCTTAATATCTACTGTTGGGGTTTTAGCTCTAGCCCGGCTAAAGTTAGGGCCAAACCCTCAACATAACAACGTGGCCGATGTTGGGAAAGAAGCACCTCGGGAGACCTTCAGATGGTTGGAGAAGGGTAGGTAAGGTTTATTGGGGTGCTCCCCTGATGGAGAGCAAGGAGCAAGCAGCCCCTGTAGAGCAAGGCTCTATCCCTTTAAGTGCTGGCTCTAGGCCTGCAGCATAGAATGCTGCAGGCTACGTGCTGGTACAGCTCAGCCTTAAAGGCACAGCCACAGCCGCTGGTGGTCAGTTGAGATCCGATGGTCTTGACTCTCGCGGCTCGCCTTCTTTACCCCCCTCCTTCCCAAGGATGGGAGGAGTTGGGAGGCTCTTCGTGGCTTGCTAGATGCCTTCGGCTCTTTGGGGCCCCTGGGCTTGATCTCACCGGCTTGCTAGATGGTCTTGCTGGAGTAGGGAGCGCTGGTCTAGGTGATGAGGTTCAGGAAACGGTGAGGATCAAAGGATAAGATGGGGTCCAGGAGCCCTGTTTTTATAGGGTCCTGGAGGGGTCACATGGTGGGGTTCAGCCAATCAGGGCACACATCTGGCAGGTACAGTGGGCAAACCCACAAACTGCCAAGTAGAGACAGTTTCTACCTGCAAGGTGGTGAGGGGAGCCAATCAAAATTATGGTGGTTAAGGCTGGTTAAGCTGGCCGGGGGCCATCTTTGCTCACTCGATGGGAGGGGCTGTTTTGAGTGAGTGAGATGAGCCCTGGTGTCAACTAGGGGTCAGCCCCTCAGGCTGTCATGAGGGACCCTAGCTGGGAAGTATTATTTTAAAAATCCCCAACAATCTACAATCTTTAATTTTAGAGAATTCTAATAAGAGGATTTTTGAGATAGACCACAGAATTTGCAAAAGGGGAAATCTTGTGTAAAGACAGCTATGAGGATGCAATGGAATTATTACCAACAGAATTAAATGAATAACACTTTATAAAATGTGGTATCTATTCTCAAACTCACTAGTATATGGCCAATAGGAAATGTTTGGAAATGGAACTGTTATCAACAGTAAGGAAAGGCAGAACTGAAAATAATTCACACAAATATTTATTTCTATGATTTCATTTGAGCAGCATTTTGAAGTTCTGCCTGGCATAGAAGTCAGGCATTATTTCTGAGTTTCTGTCCAGAGAACACATATAACAAAAAGTTTGTAAAATGTTTGTACTTGCATAGAAGCATATTTGTAAACTTAAGCCTCAATAAATTGCTAGATGGTAGGTATTAGAACTTTTGCCAATGGAAAGGGAGTTGGAAAATGTGGTCTATTGTCTCCTACACATCTTTCTGTTAAGATGTTAATCATCTGATTTGAGAGAATGGCTGTAATAAAGCACAGGCTGACATTTTTAACTTGTATAAGAATTGATATTTGAGGTAACATAGGTTTAGTAAACCTTATTTCTACAGTATGATAGGTAACAGGCATACCAGAGAAACACCATGAAGTTGACTTTTGTCAGTAAAGAGCAAATTTACTAATTGCCATTATCAAGAGTGGACTTCCGAGTAGAGAATAGCAGCAGTCATAATTATGGCAAACACCAGAAGTGGAAATCTATGCAGTTATGACCACTGCTCCTGTGGCTATATATCTGTCTGAATCTGGTGAGACAGAACACATTCAAAGGCAACAAATTGTACGAAATGGGCTTATTGCTTACAGATAAGCAGCAAGAGAGAGAAGAATTTTTGGATCAATTGTAAACAGGTCTACCTAGGCTCAAGAAAACTGCTTAAGGCAGATGGAATCATTTTTACTTTTTTTTTTCCAGTACTTGAGGTTTGAACCTAGGACCTTGCATATACTTTGCAAATGTTCTACCACTGGGCTGCCCACCTCCCCCCAGCCCATTTCTTTTTAATTTGAGTCAGGATCTTCTTGTTAATTTACACAGGCTGCCTCTGGCCTCAAACTCTTGATTATCTTGCCTCCCACACAAGTCAGTGAGATTACAGTCTATGCCATTAGTCCTGCTGGCAGATTTAATTTTTGGCTGTACATGCCCCAAATTACACTCAGTTAAGGGAATACAAATCCTCCAACCCTGGGTTACATACTTCAGGAATCACCAGGCAAAGCTTTGAAGGGCATCATACTTCGAGTGGAAAGAACAAAGCCTGGACTGTGCTATGCAGTTCCTTCCTAACTTATGATGTTATATTCTTCAGAAGGAACAAGAAAAAGGTCAGTACTGTTTCAGGCAGTACTAAGCTACCTCAGAATATTGTATTTATAGCATATTATACAATAATTCTTTAGAAGTGTGATCAAGAAAGGAAGGAAACCTGAGTCAGTCCATGGCCACCTACAGAAATGATCTGCAGTCAGCATATCCCAAAATTAATCAAATCAACAAAGAAGGTAATTTGTATTACCTCAACCTAACAACAGAATTTGAAATGTAATCTATAAGTCCAATGTCATCACTGAGAAAGAGAAGTAAATTTGCAATGGTACTAGATACAAATATTTTACAGTTATTGTCTTATCTTCCTGTAGGGAAATATCCATGGTTAGCCAAGTAATTATCAGGTCATAATAGTGACAGTAGCAATAAATATTATTATACTTCATTGTAAAAAAAAAAGTCCTTCACTGGTTTTAGCACCTTACTAAAATATTTACATATTTTTTCTCTTAACAAATTCCTAGCACTCTCACGTAAGAGATAAAGAAACTGAAGCTTGAGGGAGTTAGGAATTTGCATAAACCTTGCAGGTGGTCAATGCTACAAGTAGGAAATGTAGACACCTATTTATCTGTCATCAGACAAACTAAGAGCCTAAGCTCTTTACCATAATCCTTATGAGTTTTAATCAGAAGTAGGAAAGTGAGCAATCCCGAGGAATGAGTCATTCATGACATATTTGATCACTCTTCTATTTATGTGGAGGACATCTAAGTAGTAGCGTTATTCACATTACTTTTCTGCCTCTGGCCAGTGAAAACCATTCTTTTCCTTTTCCTTAATTTTGGCCTTTATAATGAATAATTCATGTTTCTTTAATGTACTCATAGTTGTTTCTGCCCATCTTGACATTATATTTTTGTCATTTTGAAGAATTGTGTATACCGCACCCTTTCGTTCATACATTAACTTATGATAGCCAGAAGTAGTTACATGTCTTCATCATGAGTAGAGTCCATAAGGCTATACCTGAGCTAACCCTATTTACCTCTTTTTCAGAGTAGAGCACCATCATATCCTTTGCAGTCAGCTTTACTATAGGAGTTGGCTTGCTTGATTATGGAGGCCAGAAAGTTCTACAATCTGCCACCTGCAAACTGGAGAAACAAGACAGCCATTGGAGTAATTCAGTCTAATTCCAAAGGCCTGAGAATTGTGGACTGCCTGTATATATACTGGGCTCCATCCAAAAGCCCGAGAAGTAAGAGTGTTAATATTCAAAGGCATGGGAAGATGATATCACGCAGAGCCTTAAAACCTCTCTTAGCCTTAAAATGATTGGATGATGCCAACAGCTGCTTACCTCTGTTCACCAGTTCAAATGCTACTTCCTCCTAGATATACCCACCCTCATATATGCACCAAGAAATAATGTTTTACCAGTTGTTTATTCATCCCTTGGCCTAGTTATATTGACACAAAAAAGTAAACATCATATGTGTTAACCTTTAATGGTAATGCAGTTCCATTTTGTCTGCAGTCTTCTGGAGGGTGTAGCATTTGTCATAGAAGCAATATTGTTAATCCCAGACCTAATTGTATGCTACATGTGCTATCCCCACTCCAAACAGAGCTCCCTCCCTTAGACCATGAAAAAGAAATGTATTAAAGATTTATAGAAAATTTTAATTGAAGTAATCCATATGTGCCTGTAAAAAAAAAAGGGATCCTAAAATACATTTGGAAAATCTCAAACTAACAATATGAAGCAAACTTCTTTCTCGTTAATGTGTGTTTTAAAGTTTAATAGCAGAAACACTGATTTCATAGGAAGCATTTTACAAATTGTCTTTTTGCTCACAATTTTCTCCTAGAGTTTTACAAAACCATAAAAATCTTTGATGCAGAAATTATTTTTAAAAACTGACTGGAAGAATAAGACATAATTTGCTAGTCTTGCTTTAGGTTCATAGATGAATTGGGTAAGGATCTTTCATTCTAAGAACATGTAATCCAGGAGAGATTTCCCCCTATTCAGATCTCTAACATATAGGAAAAAGAATTTATGGTAGAAATATGCATTTAAAGTATTAGAGAGGTAAAACAAAAAGTTTCTTACATTCTGCTATCGTACAGAGAAAAGACTTACCAAGAAAGTTTTTTGTTGACAAGTGGCAAACTGACAAATGGGGGAAGAAAGTTTTAATGAAGACTAATCTTTTGAGCTGTAACTCTTAATTTTTGTTCCTAATGTTGCATTAGATTACTGATATATTCTTCTCACAGAGTACTAGAGTTCTAGGCTATTTAACTGCTATTCAACTTGGAAGTTACACCAAGCACCATACCAAAGTTTTCCAGAGTTGTAGTCAAGTGAAGCAGATTGTGGTGCTGGTTCAGTGTAAAACATAGTTCACTCTAGAGGGAAGTAGAGAGTAGATAACATGTTTCTAATTACCTAGCTATGTGTTTCTGTACTTAAATATATCTACGTCAGGATACCACATTTTTGTGTAACTTTATAAGAAAATGAAGTGTCCTACAGCAATATAATGGTAGATGATGATATGAGAATAATAAAAAGGAAGCTGAGCCTATAGTCTCTAAGCCAATATTCCATAGGAAGGCAAAAACATTTTAAGGTTAAGAAAGAAAAATGTGGTATGAAATCTGAAGATTTATATTATACCTACTTAATGAATCAGTTTATCATCACCTACCTTTCATTACATGGAGTAATGAATTTAACTTTCATAGAAGTCACTACACATAGATTAATTAAGAAGAAATATATCTGGAATTACAAGTTTAATAACTGGTTCCAGCTAAGGAGCTCACAATGAGGAAGCAGCTGCTTTGCCATTCAAAGCAAATGGTGCCTTTCTTTCTCCATTCAGCTTTCCCTTTTCAAAATGCCACCTACACAGAATACCAGAAAAGCTAAGACTTGAAGAATTCTATGTCATGAAAACTATATGCAGTGACTCATGCCTGTAATCCCAGTGACTCAAGAGGCAGAGGCAGGAAGATAACAAGTTTGAGGCCAGTGGCAGCCTATATAATTTAGCTAGACCCTGACTCAAAATAAAAAATTCAGTAAGTGGCTGGGGGTGCATCTCAGTAGGTAGGTACTTGCAAAAATATGTTAGTGCCAGAGTTCAGCCCCCTAGTACTACAAAAAAAAAAAGGAATATTATGACATTAAGTGTGCTAAAAATCTTGTTAGAAATGCTTTGTAGTCTGCATGTGCTTATTTTAATCATTGACTTATAACCAAATACCAGAAATAATTTTTCACATATGTACAGGAAATTAGATACTACAAAACAACCTGTATCAAATAGTTTAATGGTTGTCTTCAATTACCAGGAAATTTTCCTGTAGGTAAAGTTGCTGATTTTAGTAGGAGAGTTTATTAGCTGGGACAGAAATGAAAGAAATACTATAATGGAAAGCTGTGGAGTCAGTTTATTGTTCCAGATGCTTTCACAGTAGAAAATATCTTTGTTAATGTCTATGCCTTGCATTTCATGTTGTTGTTGTTGTCAGGTGCCGTCAAGTCAAGTCCAACTCATAGCGACCCTATGTACAGCAGATCGAAACACTTGCCAATTCTGTGCCAGGCAAATGATCTTATTTATATTTAAGCCCATTGTTGCAGACACTGTGGCAATCTATCTGGTGGAGGATTTTCCTCTTTTCCGTTGACCTGCCACTCTCTCAAACATGATGTCCTTCTCCAGGGATTGATCTCTCCTGTCTACATGTCTGAAATATGTAAGACACGTCTGGCCATTCTTGCTTCCAAGGAGCACTCTGGTTGCACTTCTTCTAGGACAGATTTGTTGGTTCTTTTGGCAGTCCATGGTATATTCAGTAGATGTCTCCAGCACCACAATTCAAAAGCATCAATTCTTTTTCTGTCTCTCTTGTTCAATGTCCAGCTTTCACAACCATATGATGCCACTGAAAATAACATGGCATGAGTCAGATGCACCTTCGTCTTCAATGTGACATCTTTGCTTTTCAATACACTAAAGAGGTCTTTTGCCACAGCTTTTCCTAGAGCAATGCGTCTTTTGATTTCTTGACTGCAGCTTCCATGGGTGTTGATTATAGAGCCACGCAAAGCAAAATCTTGGACAACCTCAATCTTTTCTCTATTTATTTTGAAGTTGCGTGTTGACCCATCATAAGGATTTTAGTTTTGTTGATGTTTAGTCATAACCCATATTGAAGGCTATGATCTTTGAACTTCATCAGTAAATGTTTTAAATCCTCTTCACTTTCAGCAAGCAGAGCTGTGTCATCTGCATGAGCCAGGTTGTTAATGAGTCTTCCTCCAATCTTGATGGCACATTCTTCCTCATAAAGTCCAGCTTCTCGGATTATTTGCTCAACATATAAATTGAAGAGATAGGGTGAAAGTATACAGCCCTGATGCATGCCTTTCTCAACTTTAAACCACTCAGTGTTTCCTTGTTCTATTTGAACAACTGCCTCCTGGTTCATGAGCACAATTAGGTGTTCTGGTATTCTCATTTTCCAAAGAGGTACCCATAATTTGTTATGATCCATACAATCAAATGCCTTTGCATAGTCTATAAAACATATAATACCTCATGTCAGAAGACTGGGAACTTGGAATAAATATTTACATAATTTTAGAAAATTATTTCAAAATACACCTCTTGTTCAAGTCCCTGTTTTAGACTGCTGAGTTGTGGTTCTATTTTTGTGTATTTTCCTGAAAAAGAAAAAGAAAAATCTGTTTCACGTATCTAATTATGTGATGCAAAGATATTAGTGTAGCTGTGGAGCCTAAGTACATCTGCAAGCAAGTCCTGGATGAGTGAGATAAGTGGAGTGTCCTTAGCCTGAGAATCCATTGGGAGGAGAGTATGAGACTTAGTCTCCTGAGTATCCTGCATGGCTCATGGTCAAAGGCCTGCCCCAAGTG
>VMDO01016489.1:0-47717 GCA_007922755.1 Pedetes capensis
ATACCAAAGCTTATTGAAGGAACTTATATGAAATAAACTGAATATTAGAAATACAACATTCAGAAGAGACACTGAAAGAGAACAGGATATGAAATAGAATTTGAAAGAAATGAAAAAATATATAAAAGGAAATGGAAGAAAATATATAGAATGGTCTCAATACAAGGTATTAGATGTATTAAACAGAAAAATATAATTAATAGAAGTTATCAGAAGAGATATGTAAAAATAGAATGAATAAAATATTAAGATAGCTATGAAGAGACAAAATAAATTAAAAGAGAAAATAAAAATAATGAGATCAGTTAGAAGGGATTCAGTGTGTACCTAGTTTATTTCCTAATAGAAGATAAACAATAATAAAGCAAACACCAATTTAAATATATAATTCAAGAAAAATTCAAGTGTAACTTCACACTATAAGAGGAAAGAAATAAAAGGAAAGAAAAAAGAAAAAAAAAAGAAGAAAAAGTGATCCAGAGGATTTAACACCAAGATATATCCTCATAAATACTAGCCTCAGAGATAAACTGTTCTTATATGGAAAGAACATTGATCAATTCATTATTAGGAGGAAAAACCAAATTGATTTCAATTTTCGCGAGGCCACATTTATTACCACAAGATAATAAAGAACATTTATCTGACATATAAAAGTAAAAAATGAATGATATGGGTTTGTATCTAGACAAACTCAAGTATAAAGCCCAGATGCAAATATTTTTGAAGTTCAAAAATCTCATGAGCTGTTTTTTTTTAATGATTACTTATTGAATAAGCTACTGAAGATTTCATTTTGGTGCCCAACTACTAACGAATTAAACTTCTGCAAACGAATGACATAAAATATTGAATATATTTATCAACCTGACTTACAACAAAACAAAAGTGAGGATTAGAGAAACAAAACAAAATAAATGGAAATTTTGCTGAAATTACAGCAAAAAATAAAGGAGATGAAAGAAACCTAGAAAGAGAGAATGTTTATGACCATATTTGTAACAGATTGAAGTCAAAGTTAGTTTATAAGCTGACAAATTATGAAATAGCAATATTGGCATTTTTATTAGCTCTATTTATATCTCATTTGAATATATTATATTCATGCATTTGAAGTATTCAATTTGATGAGATTTGACAAAGGCAACCATGTGACTACTGTCACTATCAGTAGACTTACATGAAATTAAGTACAGAAATATCAACATTAAAATAACTATTGCACATTGTTTTTGTATACCTTCATGCATATGCACTTGAAAAGGAAAATGAAATATAAAATTTTCTAGAAAAACATTATTTAACAAAACTAGATTTTAAAAAAGAGAAAATTTCCACGGAAGAAATGAAACTAAAGTACTAATTTCTCAAAATCACAGTATCCATATTATCTCATTAAGAAATTAAAAAAAAAACTTATAAGGAAAATAATTCCAAAGAAAAACAAACAACTTATTTTTTAAGTTAACACTAATATCCATAACAAAACTGATCAAAGACTGATCAAAATTTAAAACTACAAACCAAAGTTGTATAATTTAAAAGGTTATATAAAATGTGAAAAACATGCATATTGAAACTATTTTTGAAATTCCTAAAGCAAATGTTTATATTATTGAGAAATATATAGACTCCATGTTTCTGAAAGAAAATTACACTATGAAAGTCCAATTTCTATAATCTAGTGCATAAAATTATTGCAAACTCTGAAGTTAGTGTACATTTTATTTTCCACCTGAGTGTAAGTTTTACTTCCCAGTCTAAATTTCACTTGGGAAAAATAAAAAAGAAATATTATTTAAAATGAAATCAATGATAGAGTACTCACTTTATTAGATGTTAGAACATACTAGGAAATATGGGTATTTTAAGAATATTTTATAAGGAATGGAAAAGTAGTTAGAGCTTAAGGTGTCTTCCTAAAAAAAGAACTATACTTCCCAACTAGGAATATTTTTTTTTCATTTAAAAATATGGCTATTGTGACTGATTTTAAATTAAATGATTTAGATTGGGAGAAAATTAAATTGAAACAAAATTTTTCCTTCAGTCTTCTATCTCATATTTTATTTGTTTCTATTTATTCAAGTCTTGTTTTATTTTTCATCAAAGTTTTACACTTTTCATCATAATGATCTTGAGCCTAACTTACATATCTTACAATACTTATTCCCAATTATTTCAGAAACTTCCTTCATTGAGTTGAATATTTTCCTATTGCATTTTCTGGTGATTTATTGGAGGGCACAATCTGTACATAAGTATTTTATAGCTGATAATCTGAGCCGGTTAAAAAACCCACTAAGACACCAACTTCTAGCTAAGCCACAAAAGGAAGAAACCAACATTGGCCATGAAATATTTTTCTATTCTATTTATCTAAAGGATTTACCTGGAGCAATGTCATATCTTCAAGGTGATTTGCAGGTGAGGGAAGAAATCCCTGAAATCTATTTTTAATCTGAATTTTGCATTTTTAACCTTATGGAGTCAGAGAGGTCTGCATCACTTTTAGGGAGAATATTTGCTTTTGTCCTGTTCTGTACTTCAAAATGTACATAAAAGTTCAAACTCAGTTAAAATCTTTCACGTAAGAGCATTTTTCTTGGAGACTCCTTTCCACTTAACAAAGCGTGAAGCTGTAGAAAACCATTTCCTCTGTACTTACAGTTTTCAATTCAACTGAGGATTGCTGCACACTAGTTGTCCAGGTGACTGTGAATTGCATTTGCTTACAAACTAGAACATCTTGTTTCAGCAGATACAGCACTAGGATTTTCTCAGAAGAGTTATATAAACTAATATATAAGAAGTATATTCAAGATCAAAGCCAGTTTTGGCATGGGATCAAAAGATAGTTTCTTCTTATACACATACGAATATTAGTTTAAGGAGAAGTTTCAGAATATACGACAAGCCATTGCCTTAAATATGTAGAACTATGGAGGTTTGCTCCTGAATATTACCTTACAATGAGCTTTCTTTTGAGCCTCTTTCAGAACAATAGAAAATATGATGCTGCAACAGTAAGTATTCACCATCCAGAAGTAAAAATGAAAATGTGAAATTTGTTTCAGAATATGTTAAAGTCCAGTGTTCGTGTGAGAGGAATATTTTAACACAACCTCAAGTAGGTGTGACTCTATTGACATGTTTATTATATCCAAAGAAACAAAACAGAGTGAAAAAATAGGTCACGGTCTTGAAATTGATGGTAGTGTGTGTGTGTGTGTGTGTGTGTGTGTGTGTGTGTGTGTGTAAAGCATTCTCAGATGATCTCTGACATTTGATAAAAATATTTCATCTTATACCAAGTGCCTATCAAGTTCTTGTTCAAAATTTCATTGTAATATGGTATATACATAATATGATGTATTTCTCCTTGACATTCTTACTCTCTTCACATACAAAGAAAATCAAAAGATAATGTATCAAGATGCTAGAAGGCCAAAGTATTTTACCTTGAAGAGATTTAGAAATTATGATTTTACATCAAAACACCAAGTAGTATTAAGTGGAGAAAGATTGGACAGGAGAAAGGAAGAGGAACAAAATACTAAAAAGCATTTCTAATTCTTCTCAGCCTATTATAATATACAAATGTAAAGGTGAAATATGAAAGTAATAAATAAATGAATATTTTCATAAGGCTGAAGTTTATTTCCAGAAAATTTTTTGAAAATAAAATCTCTATAGTTTTCCATTCGGACTGGGGTTCAGCTCAGTTGGTAGAGTGCTGCTCCACACATTCTGAGGACCCAAGTTTGATCCCCAGCACTGCAAAAATGAGAGAAAGATGTGGCAATCCACTCCTAAAACAATCCCTAGACAATCAACTATTGAAAACCCTGTGAGGATCACTATGAGTTGGACAAGACTTGATGGCACCTAACAACAACTATAGTTTTCCATAACTTTATAATCCTTTTTTCATACAGTGTTGATCTAAGCATTTCGGGAGCTAATTATCTAGGAATTTTTTCAAATCTGTAAAAGATTTAAAAAGTGGGGGCTTAAATTATAAAGAAAATTGGAGGTTATGTAAAATATTACTATACCATACAAAAATATAAAACTTGGCTCTAGGAGAGGATTATTGAAATATTTGACAGAAACTTACATTAAAACTATTAGAATAAAAATGTGCATTCACTTACTCTATTTTTTAAATGACCAAAGTCATTTGGGGACTAGGGATATTTAACTAACTTCCCTTAAGAGATTCAGCAGATAGAAAAGAACTTAGATAAGTAATATACCTTAGAGTTATTATGAAAATATATCCTTCAAATCTAAAGAAGGCACTCCCCCTGGCAGGTATTACATTGTAATTTCTAGTACAAGCAAATGGGAGACTCTTACAGAGGAGCAATTCTCCTACCAAAAATGCCTAGAAATATTATATATTAGATAACAAGTGAAAATGCACTATGTAGCATAAAAATCAAAATTTTAAATTATTTTCAGATATTTAAACAGAAAAGCTTCATCAAAAATCATATGTGTGGACATGTAAAGTCAAAATACTAATAAAATAAATGTTATAATAAGGAAGGTTTGTTTATTTATTTAGCTTTCAGAGTTTTTTCAAAAATATTGAAAGTTTAACATAAAACAAAATAATAGTTTATTTTAACAAGCTTATATTTTATATTTGCATACAATAAGCTAGTTATGAATCTAACATTCAGCATCCTTCTCATTTTCAATGTTAATAAGATGAGAGAGTGTTTATGTGTTTACATACATATATACATACACATGGGCTGGGATTTAGCTCAGTTGGTAGAGCGCTGCGCTGCAGTCTCTGAGGTCCTGAGTTCAATTCCCAGCACCACATAAATGGGAGAAGGGCCTGGCAATCCATTCACAAGGCAATCCTGAAATAGTCAGCCATTGAAAACCCTATGAGGGTCACTATGAGTCCGATACTGACTCGACGGCACCTAACAACAACAACAACAACAACAACAATATATTAGTATATTTAATATATATGTATGTATATGTATGTTGTTGTTGTTGTTAGGTGCTGTCAAGTCGGTATCGGACTCATAGTGACCCTCATAGGGTTTTCAATGGCTGACTGTTTCGGGATTGCCTTGGGAGTGGATTGCCAGGCCCTTCTCCCATTTATGAGGTCCTGGGAATTGAACTCCGGACCTCAGAGACTGCAGAGCAGCACTCTACCAACTGAGCTAAATCCCAGCCCTATCATATATTAAAGAAATTGGGATATAAATGTGTAAATATATTGATTTTTATTTGCAAAGACCATTTTAATTTTGAAATTTTTCCTGTGTTGATCAGGTACAATTCTTGGGTAAATTGACTCACTTCAAAAAATATTTCTAAATACCTATTAAAACATAGCCTGTGGCCGTAGCACTGTGGTGTCCAATCCTGTCAGATCTCAGAAGCTAAGCCATGTTGGATCTGGTTAGTACTTGGATGGGAGACCTCCTGGGAATACCAGGTGCTGTAGACTTCGGAGAAGAGCCCAGAAACCCTCTCCCAAAAATCAATCTGCCATTGAAAACCATATGAATAGCAGAGAAGCACTGACAATAGTGTTTTGCCTGTTGTACATAGGGTTGGTATGAGTAGGACACTGACTTGACGGCACCTAACAACAACAACAATTAAAACATAAGGAAAAGCATGAACACATTGTTTTATACTTCTAGGAAACACTGCATATTGCAAGAATCATTGAGTTGACATATCATTGATAAGAAAGTATTAGTGTTAATGAGAGGATAGTATATATTATGTTCCAAAAAATTTAAATATTAAAAATTCCATAACTGTTTATAATTAGTTTAAATGGTAAATTCCTCAAATTATTTGCGTCTTAACGCGATGATGTCTGCAGCATAGAACACTGGGATTTGATCCTGCCTGATCTGAGAAGCTAAGCAGGGTTGGCCTGGTTAGTCCTTGGATGGGAGACCACCTGGGAAAACCAGGTGCTAAAGGCTAGGGAGAAGGACCTGGCAACCCACTCCTGAAACAATCCACCACAGAAAACTCTATAAATGGCATAGAAGCACTGACAATAATGCCAGGCATGGTACAGTGTCAGGGAGTACATAGGGTTGCTAATAAGTTGTACTTGACTCTGTGGCACCCAACAATGACAACAACAACTAGGTGACAACTATTGTGTCAATGTGTATCACTTAACAAAAATAGAAAGACACAAGAAAATGGAGAAAATAAATAGTTTATATGAAAGAGGGTTATTGTTTAGATGTTGAATATCCCCCAAAGGTTCATGTGGGAAAGGCTTGTTTGCCAGCCTGTAGCTCTACTGGGAAATGGTGAAACCAGTAGGAGACAGTCCCTAGTGGAAGAAAAGGAGTTCACTGAGGGCATGCCTTTTGAGAGGTTACTGGGAACCCTTTTCTCTTTCTCTCTCTCTTTACCTCTCAGCTGCCATGCGATGAAGAGACAGTCACCGTACTCTCCTGCCATGATGCCCTGCCTCACCACAGGCAGCAAGGGGACCAAGTGACCATGGATTGAAACTTCTGAAGCCTTGAGCCAAATAAACTTTTCCTCCTTTAGGTTGATTTATCTCAGGTGTTTTGTCGCAGTGACACAAAGCGGTCGAACACAGGAGATTTACTATAAATATTAAAGAGAAACACTAGGGGCACAAACCGATAATCCCAGCAACTCGGGAGGTAGAGGCAGGATGATTGTGAATCCTAGGTCAGAGGTACCTTATGTAATTTAATCAGACCTTGACTCAAAATAAAAAGTAAAAATTGTGGTACAGAATAATGGTAGAGCACTTGGAAAGTATATGGGAAGCCCCAAGTGTTACCAAAAAAAAAAAAAAGAAAAAAGAAAAAAGAAATGTTATATTAAATACTTAACACACTCTGGACCAAACTATATGAGAAGTATAATTTCTTTCATTTTCTATTTTTGTTAGTCATGCAACTAATAATCATTTAGATTAAAGGTGACCATATAGTTTTTCATTTAAGTGGATTATCCAAATGCATACCAATTCCATTACCCCTTAGTTTAAAATTTATTGTCCATGGAAGTTCACTCTTTAAAACATTAGTCTTCCTTTTGGAAGACAACTATTTCTGAATTGTGCAAAACTTATATTTTCATTGCTTCTTCAACTTGACAGGTTCCTAACATCCTGCAAAAACAATAGCCTTCGGCAGATGATTTTCACTATTAGCTTCATATATTCCATATATTCTCTTCTGTATATGTTAACTTGAAAGTGGTTTTATATCAGTTGCATAAATCATCACCATTTCTAGTAAACTAGAAGTGAAGAAAATATACCACCTGACTGCACTACAAAAGCAATTGTAGATCTTCAGGGAGACAATCAAATATAACCAAATAAAGTACGCATAAATCTAAATGGTCTGTTTCCTCAGGGTGCATGTAGAAAGATAAGGCTCTGAATTGTGCATAAACAGCTTTATTTCATTTCAAAGAGTTCCTTTTAGAATCAACTGACTATTTTATGCATTCTCAGGAAACAGTTACAATAAATTTGAAGACCAGTTTGAAAATATTTCACAAGAAGTTATTATGCTTGGTATTAGCTAATAGAATAATTAGAGTTAAAAAGAAACTGATAATTAGAAACTGACAATTTTAAAGGCGTATTATTTAAAAATAGGAAAAAAATGAGAGAATCATGAAGGCTTTCACATTTTAACAGAAAATAGAGTCATTTTTTATGATGGTTTTACTCTCACTAATAATTTGTAAGTGTTTATTTTTCCAAATGTCTAAATAAAGTTAAATATACAGTAATTTGTTATTAGAACATTTTTCTCATAGTAACATTGTGATATACATATACAACAAGATAGATTGTGAAACAAGATTTGGAGCCATGTATGTATGTAAGTTATAAGTTGAAAGGAAAAATAATGGTCACCAGGGCAGATTCTAGAGGACAATTATATCAATCAGAAATATAGTTCCATCTCTTCCTATGCAACAATGGGCTTAAACATAAATAAGGTCCTGTGCCTGGCACAGAATCAGGAAGTGTTTCCATCTGCTGTACATAGGATTTCTATGAGTCGGACTCGACTAGAAGGCACCTAAAAACAACAGTGTATTAGTTTCCTCATTTATAAATGAAAAAAATCAAAGTGAATTTCTTAGAAGAATATTGTTATGATTAAATGAATTAATACATTAACATCTATAGCACACACCCAAAACAATGTTTAATACATGATAATGTTGTTGAGGGCTGGGGTTTATCTCAGTTGGTAGAGTCCTTTCCACACTCTCTGAGGACCCAGGTTTGATTCGTAGCACCACAAAAACCAGAGGCAATCCACTTCTGAAGCAATCCCAAAACAATCATCTATTGAAAACACTACGATGGTCACTGTGAGTCGGACCTGACTGAAGGCACCTAACAATAACAACAAAAATGTTGGTGATGCTATTATTATGTAGTGCAGAAAACTTCCTAGGGAAAAAAAATGTTTTCAAGTGCTCAGAATTATACCAAGCATTGTTGTTGTTAGGTACCATCGAGTTGGTATCTGACTCCTAGCGACCCTATATATAACAAGGGAAACACTATTGTCAGTGCTTCTCTGCTGTTCATAGGGTTTTCAATGGTGGTATGATTTTTGGGAGTAAGTTCCCAGGTCCTTCTCCCAAGCCTACAGCACCTGGTGTTCCAAGTTGGTCTCCCATCCAAGTACTAACCAGGCCAGACCCTGCTTAGCTTCCCAGATCTGATAGGATTGGATGCGACAGGGCTACGGCTGCAGGCTATACTAAGCATATCACTTCTAAAATAAAAATTGAGACATTCATGTATTTATAAATGAATAAATAAATAAAACACTGAGCTCTTTCATTTCTCCTTGCTGTATATCCTTCTTATTCCAGATTTCATAGTAACACAAATTTTCAATGGAGATTTTCTAAAAGAAAGCTTTATTTTTCACATCTTGACTCTTAACTTAAAAAGCTTTCCATATCTTGTTTCCTCTCACAGTGCCCCTACCTGCATTACTGAAATTGTGACTAACTTATTTTAAAAGTTAATGATACATTTAATGTAATCATACTCAAAATAATTAGCAATTAAATAGGAAGATGTCACATTGAATTTCAATAATGTAAAACATGGAAAGATATAAAAACTATAATTGTATGGTCTTGTAATAAGTTTTTATATAATACATTTTCCTAATTTATTCCATTTTCCAGCATTGAGGCTTAAATATCAACCTCATAGTAGTCAGAGTTATGTACCTTCTGTAGGAACAAGGTCTGTAAAAAGTAATTCATAAACCTCAATAGAATTGGGGATGTGGCTCAGTAGTAGGGTGCTTGCCTAGCATGCATTAGGGCTTTGGTTTAGTGCAAAAAAATAAAAATAAAAATAAAAACCAAAACACCTCATAATTGAGAACAACAATTAATTGAAGATACCAGCAGTCATTTGCTTATAAATGAATTCAGTTTCCAAATCCATAAAAATCAAAATATAATCTATACATACTTATCCCTAGTTTCCCTCAAAAATAGCACAGGTCAATTAAGAGATAACTTTCTTGTTGCTAATTTTCTGAACAGGCCCTAAGACAGAAAACCCTGCATTGATCCTAAATCTCAGAACTTAGCCAAACCTACATGTTATTCAGAGTATGTAAGAAAATTAACAAGAAAGGAAAAGGACCTCTGTCATTCCTCCTCCCTCAAGGGTGTGTTTTGCAGATGCAGGTCAGTGTAATACTGAAAAAAAAAAAGATGCTGGAATGGTGTATAAGCAAGATTGAGTTTACAAAACCTCCTATTAAGAGATCCAAAAAGCAAAATAGTAGAAAAGTGATCTTTAATTCATGTAATTTTCTTTTTGGAAATCTGTATAAAAGATATGAATTAATGCATCCAAAAGTAGATTATAAATTGGCATAGCTCAAAGCTTGAAATATTATCCATGTGGCAAATATTTTATTTCAATTGGGATTTTTAGTTTATTATCTCCAATTGTTCTTTGGTATTTGGAGAGGAATGACTTTGATATATGCTTTTCGTTTGAGGAAAGCGAAGGGAAGGATTGTTGTTGTTGTTGTTGTCAGGTGGCGTCGAGTCGGTATCCAACTCATACTGACCCTCATAGGGTTTTCAATATAGCTACATCCATTATCATATTACTTCACATACATACACACACACATGTTTGAGCTTTTCATATGCTCTTTGTGATCTGAAAATGTTAGGTGGTTAGCTTAGGCATTAGTAAGGAATAAAGAGGAACAGGGATTGAATTTGACTTCTGCCATTCAGCCACAATGGATGAAGCCACATAAGAGACACATCTGTAAGTACATTGGATCCACCTATGGGCCCCGCATCTATAGCCATACCACCCTGGTGTCTGATCTCATCCAATCTCAGCAGAAGCTAATCAGGGTCAGGCCTGGTTAGGACCTGGATGGGAAACTGACTGGGAAGACTGGGTGTATAGGCTTGGGAAAAGGACCCAGCAGCCCACTCCTGAAACAATCAGCCATTTGAAAACTCTATGACTAGCAGAGAAGCACTGACAATAGTGCTGGGCTTGGCATAGCATTGAGTAGTGTTTCATTTCTTGTACATAGGATCACTATGAGTCAGATGGATTGCATAGTACCTAACAACAATAAAACAACATGGGCCCGACACCTTAATCCAAGGCATTGAGTCATTTTACAAAACAAAGACACTAACCTCACTTTACACTAGGCACCCAGAGCTGTGTGGCCAGAGCAGATGTCACATTGGGCTTGCCCTAGTTGAAGTAAAAGTAGAGGGAACACGTGGGCTGAGGTTTAGCTCAGTTGGTCCAGTGCTTGCTCTGCATGCTCTGTGGCCTTAGGTTCAATCCCCAGCTGGGAGAAGGACCTAGCAGCCCACTCCAGAACTCTATGAATAGCAGAGAAGTACTGACATAGTATGGGGCATGGCACAGTGTCTTTGTGTTGTACGTAGGGTCCCTATGAGTAGGGTCCTAACAACTTTCCCCTGGAAATAGAAACACCCTTATCTCACTTCATGCTGAAAACAAAGTTTTTCCAGGTCCACCCAAACTTCTCTAGGTGCCTTAGTTTTCCCTGTAATTACTCCTTCAAGGGTACTATCCTTGCAAGTACTTTCTATTATAACTTGTGTGTTGAGGATAAACTTATTTACACGCCAAATACAAAGTCCAAAGTTTTGCTGCCAGATTCTTTGACCTGTGTTCAAGACCCACTTACTTGAGCTCCCTGTGTCTCCCCAGTAGCAGAAATATCTATAATACATTCAATGATGCTTAATTCAATAACTTTCAGGATTATTTATATAAAAATTAGAATTCAATGCTATTTAAGAGATTGCAACTTTTTTGTGGTACTGGGGGTTAAACCCAGGGCTTTGTGCTTGCATGCTTTGCAAATGCTGTACCACTGAGCTGTACTCCCAGCTCATATTTTTACTTTTTATTTTGAGACAGGGTGTCACTAAATTATGTAGACTGCCTCTGGTCTCAAACTTGAGATCCTGCCTCTGTCTCCCTAGTTGCTGGGATTATAGGCATGAGCCATCACACCTGATTTGAGTGATTATAACCATTAACAACACACTTTTAAATTAGCATTTGTTGTATATTCCAAAATTATGAAATTATTTTACATTTGCAGAGAGTATGTATAATTGCTTATATTTTTATCCATACTTCAGAGGTTGCATGTTTATATTTAACAGGGCTTGAAATTTAATAGTGATGAATATGAGTTATGAAAAATTAGAAAGTTATTTAATGCTTCATTATTGTACCAGAGATAAAATTAAATTTATTTTTCACTTGTAGAAACAATGTCTACATGCATAAATGGAGGTTCTTTGGTCCCCCCCCCCCAAACTTTTTGTTTTCTTTTGGTTTGGTTTTTGTGTGTGTGTGTGTGTGGTACTGGGGGGTGGAACCACCCAAGGCACCCCCAGCCCATTTTTAATTTTTTAATTTGAGACAGGGTCTTGCAAAGTTACACCAATTCCCTCTGGCCTCAAACTCCTTCTGCTTCAACCTCCCAGGTCACTGAGATTATAGATATCCACCACAGCACCTGGTCTGGTGTCTCCTTCTCAATTGAAATTGAAATGAAATGAAATGAAATAAAACAAAATATCTCCAGAAAGTTTTTCCTTACTTTAAGCAGAAAACAATACCACTCTAATGGGTATTTCTAACTTTGTAGAAGAGTTCTTTTCTGTGATTAATTCCCTTATGAATGCTCCTAATTAACACAAAAGTAAATGGTATCTTTTGTCTAACTATTCATTGAGACTATCTTATTGCTGTTACCAGTAGAGGAAATGGCCTTCAACCTATGGAAAATTTTCTATTAAGGTGTTGGTTTATTTGTTAATTCCCTTATATAGATTATAATATAATCAGATACACTGAAAACTTATGTGTCATATTTAACACGGTGTACATATAGAATGAAAGAGCAAAACTGAGTCTAGAAAAGCATGTGGTGCAACCTTCCCAGGAACTCATCCATGATCAAGTGATATGTTAATACTAAAAATGTTTGAACCCCATTTTGAATCTTTCTACTAATCTGAATAATATAGCTGTTGATGATGGTTCACTTAATTAAGTAGATTAAACATAGCAAAATTTCTTAAAATTTATCTAGAAAGATTCCAAATAATTTACTTTGGGACAAAAGCCAATTCCTTAACATACTACTTTCTACTTTGTAAATCTCATTTCAGTGTTATCGTTTTCTAGCACTTAATATAAAACGATTACTACTGGAAAGTACCATATAATTTCCAAACCTTCCAATTTAAAATAAATAAGTACATCAGACAATTAAAAAACATAGACTGAGTAAATAACATTTGTACCTGAAATATAATCAACAGTATTCCAACTTCCAACTTAAATAAGTAGATCAGGCAATTGGGAAACATAGGCTGAATAAAAAAATATTTGTACCTGAAATATAATCAACAGTATTTTCTTGAACATTTTCTTAAGATTTTTAATGATTATCTTTTTTTGTTATAGAATTTATTCTCGTATATTGCATATTCAAAATATATTTTTACCATGACTACATTTAAAATTCAATGCACTCAGCACAATTACTACCTCCATCTTCCACAATACTGAACTATTTATTTGAATAAGAGTATTTCAAGATGTTCAATTTTGTTCATTGTATCTAGAGGTATAATTATGGAAATCAGCGAATTTTATAGTTTGTCTGTTTTACAATAAGAATCAATGGTCTGGCAAAAACACTGATATAAAGGACTATCATTTATTTTCTATATTAAGAGCTGTGTTTTTAGTGTTCAGAAAGTTAACTGCAAAGTGTCAGAATTCAATGAATTTTGATGTTTTATGATGAATAATGATGATAATTTAAGAAAGTAATCTATCCCAAGGATTAAATTAGATTTTCAAATAGGACATAAGAAAGAAAAGATGACCCTTGAGAAGACCCTTTGGAGGAATTAAACAGTAAGATGAGTGTGGCACTTCTGATAGCTTTAAAAACTAAAACTAAATGTTTTGAATGTAATTAGAATTAATTACATTCTACTGCATCATCAGCTTCCCAAATAATAATGCTCAATGTATCTGATTATATTATTATTTACTTCAGGGAATTAACTATAATAAAACAATTAGCATGGTTTCCTAATTTTTTACAATTCTCCTCATCACTAAGAAATTTCAAACCATGCTGAATATAAATGTCCAAGCAAACTAGATTTAATAACACCAACTTTGAGGGAAAAGTTTAGAAGATATGTTGCAAAAATGCTATGTTAGAAGTTGTAAGCTGATATTTATTGAGCAATTAATATATGGCAAAGTCTGTACCAGACATTTTGAGATATTTTATGCATCTTCATAAGAATTCTTCGTGGTATTCTAGTGATACTACCAGAACATTTGACACCTAGAATAAATTATTTATTTGTTTGTTTGTTCATCTTTCTGGTAGTGGGGAGTTGAACCCAGGGCCTTGCACATACTAGGCAAGTGCTCTACCACTGAGCTATACCCCTAGACTCCTTTTGTTTTTTATTTTGAGACAGAGTCTTGTTAAATTTTGCAGGCTGCCTCTGGCCTCAAATTCATGATCCTCCTCCCTCTACCTCCATAGCAACTGGGATTATATCCACTGTGGCCAGCTATTTAATAATCCTTAATCAATATGGCATTCATTTTGGCCTTAGTATCTTATATGACTGGGCATGTAGGTATGTTGAAAGGATGAATTTGAGTTCATTATTTGTTATTCCAAAAACCAACTATGAAAGACCTTTTTGGTAGCTTACCTAGCAAAATTTCTCAGCCCCATTTGTTCTTGTTTATCTTACACTAAACAAGCTAATTATGTCAGTTAATTCATTTCCCAGCCTCCTTTTGCCTATTGGGAGCCATGTGATTTAGTTCTGGCCAATGAGAAAAGCCAGAAAGTCTATTAGCATGGGAAAGGAAAGGTTTTCTTCTTGGATAAATTAAAGGAAGAGGCAACTAGAGAGGAAGAAGTAGAGTGAGGGGAAAATAAAATATTTTCCCACATTCTTACAGTTTACATGGTGTGAACAAGATATAGTGCAGAGTATATTAATAGTCAAATTGTACTCATGAGACAAAAGTCAATAGAATTATCCAAACACCAACCCTGCAACCAGACACTTCAGAGACACTGAAACAACCCAGGAACTACCTACCTATTTTCAGATTTTTAGGAATATGAGTTAATTAGATTTGTTTTGTACTTTGAACCTCTATGATTCTATGAGATGAGTTTATGCAACTTTCCTGGTGTTTTTTTTTTTTTTTTTTTTTTTTTTGTGTGTGTGTGTGTGTGTGTGACTGGGATTTGAAACCATAGCCTCACATATACTTTGCAAACACTCTATCATTCTATCTTATTTTTTATTTTCTATTGAGACAGAGACCTGCTAAGTTACCCAGGCTGCCTCTGGCCTGGAACTTGACATCCTCTGTCTTCACCTCTGGTGTCTCTGGGATTAGAGAAGTGAGCCGCCCTGCAGTGCTTAAAACTTGCTTTTAATAGCTTCTTACTTGTTAAAAGAAATTGACATATAAGTATATAATTTTTCATTGAAAATCTAATGGTAATAAGATATTGTCCAAGTAGAGAAATAAAACACTCAAGTCTAACCTTAAAACAAAACTAAAACTCCATAAACAAAAATCAAATATTTATCCATGACTTTAAGGCTAAAAACAATCATTAGAAGAAAATATGGCATGATATCAATGAAGCTTGGCAAAGAGTTGAGCACTGTTAATATTTATGGAATGAATTACAGCAGACAAAAAACTCCCCAACACTATGTCATGCCCAGCACTATTGTCAGTGCTTCTCTGTTGTTCGCAGGGTTTTCCATGGCTGATTGTTTTGGGAATGGGCCACTGGGTTCTTCTCCCAAGCCTGGAGCAGCTAGTGTTCCCAGAAGATCTCCCATCCCAGGACTAACTTGGCCCAACCCTGCTTTGCTTCAGAGATCAGATGAGATCGGACTTCTGGGTAGTAACAACCAATATTAAGAGCAACCTGTTTTTTTGATAGATTATTCTTTCACCAATTATTTTGTTCTCACTGAAAAGTTCCAGTCTAATATTGAGAATATTTAGAGAAACAAGTTTCAATAGTAAATCAACAGTCATTTTCCTTCAGCAAGGAGCTCAGTTAACTTAGGTAAGTATTACACCTGAAATACATGTACATATGTCAAAGAAGCAAACTTTCTTGTTAACCATCTAACTTATTCCTTGAGTTGTAGAAACTTCTTTAGGAATGACAAAAGTTCTATAAGGTACAACTGCCAAGACTTTACAAATCAGGAGTTATCCACAGTCTTGCTATAACAATCAGCATTTCTATGCATTCCAAGAGTCTGCAAACAAACCATACTGTATTATAAATCAATCTGTTCACTTTGCACTGAGAATCCACAGTAACACTAAGATTTTCTTTACTTCCTTATCTATTGAGTTTTATAATTCTATCCATAGGAAAATTAAGCAATTCCCCCTTGAAAAGATTATAGGTGGTCTACTAAAATATGCAGGCAAAAATGTATTGATGATTGTTAGTACAAACTCTAGGACACTGAAAGAATAAGGCAAAAGATAATTTCTTTTTCTCCTCCACCTCTCCTCAACCTTCCCAGCTGCATGAAGCTTATCTGGTATTACAGCTCTCTACTGTACTTTGCCTGCAGCCGTAGCCCTGTGGCATCCAATCCCCTCAGATTTTGGAAGCTAAGCAGGGTTGGGCCTGGTTACTACTTAGATGGGAGACCGCCAGGGAACACCAGATACTGTAGGCTTGGGAGAAGGACCTAGCAACCTCCTCCCAAAAATCAATCTGCCATTGAAAACCCTATGAACAGCAGAGAAACACCAACAATAGTGTTTCACCTGTTCTACGTAGGGTTGCTATGAGTCAGACACCGACTCGACAGCACCTAACAACAACAACAACAACAACAACAACAACAACTGTACTTTACATGAGAAGCTAATTTGGATAGTAAGAATCACTAGGAATTCTCAGGAAATTATATGGCTTCCCATCTAACTTTGTGAAATTGCATACAAAAATCATCCCCCAAGAGTAAATGAAGAGGAATAAGTTTACCACAAGGAAAATAAGTTCAAAAAGTAAATTAGAGTCAGTTGTTGTGGCTCACACTTGTAATCTCACTGATTCAGAAGGCAGAGGCAGGAGGATCACATGTTGAGGACAGAGGCAGCCCATATAACTTGGGAAAACCCTGGCTCAAAATAAAAACTAAAAAAAATGGGCTAAAGGTGCAGCTCAGTGGTAGAGCACTAGCAAACCATGTGTGAGGTCTTGGGTTCAACACCAAAGCAAAAAAATATATAAACAAAAAGTAAATTAGGTGGACTATAAAAAAGCATGTATTATTTCAGGAAAATGAGGGAGATAATTGCCATTTTGTAGCATGAACTAGTTTGTGTAATACCTCATTAATATATTTCATTATAAATATTATATATACTATTATGAAATAGACATTTATATTTCATTCATATATTTCATTAATAATAATGAATTATTTTCTTAACATTTGTTTCCCTAAAAAGTCAAAGAACTACAATAAATGTCTTATTCCAGAGATGCCCAACCCCCATGCCATGTGCTGGTACCCCTGTGAGTGATGGTAGAACAAATGAAGTTTCATCTATAACTATAAGCTGAATGTAATGCACTTGAATCATCCTAAAACCATGAGCCTACCATGGTTCATGGAAAAATTGTCTTCCATGAAACGTGTCCCTAGTGCCAAAAATGTTAGGGACCAGTGTGCTTATGCCTATAAAACATAAATCAATTTATAGATTGTATGTGCTGTTGTCGTTAGGTGCCATCGAGTCAGTGTCCGACTCATAGTGACCTTATATACAACAGGAGAAACAGTATTGTTAGTGCTTCTCTGCTATTCATAGGGTTTTAAATGGCTGATTGTTTTTTGGGAGTGTGTTGATGGGTTCTTCTCCCAAATCCACAGCACCTGGTGTTCCCAGGCATCTCTCGTCCAGGTGCTAACCATGCCTGACTGACCCAGCTTAGCTTCTGAGATCTGATGGGATCAGATACCACAGTGGTATGGCTGCAGGTGCTTGTATGTGTAGTACCTTTTTTTTTTTTTTTTTTTTTGCAGTGGGGGTTGAACCCAGGGCCTTGCGCTTGCATTCTTTGCAAGTGCTGGACCACTGAGCTGCACCCTCAGCCCATTGTTTTACTTTTTTGAGACAGGGTCTCCCTAAATTATGCAGACTGCCTCTGGTCTCGAACTTGTGATCCTCCTGCCTCCGCTGGGATTACAGGCGTGCGCCACCGCACCCGGCCACTATAGTACCTTTTTAATCAATTATTTTAAAGGATTTTAAATACATATCAATACTGATGTCACAAGAAGACAGAATATTTTGTGTGTTATTTCATGTAAAAGAATTTATACATCTAAAAGGAGTGGATTTCTCACTCCTATTGTACCTTGTCTTTAAATATTAAGAAATATTAAGATTATTAATAACAGTAACAATGAGTACCTTGACATTGAGTGGAAGAGCAACAACACATACAATCTATAAATTGATTATTAAGAATTTAAATATTAAGAAATGCTTCTGAGGACTGAAAATGTAAAGGGTGACACCATGGTAAATATGTAAATAACTGCAAGAAGTAGCCATGATTCATAGGGCTAAAGAAACAGATGATAAGAGGCTAAGGACTATTAGAACCTTGGAGTTTAGAGGAGGACCCTTGGATTGGGACCCAGACCTCTGAAAAGAGGTCACTGTCTGTTGGCACAAAGAGACACCTGAAAGTGAGAAACCAAACTGAGTCCTCTTTTCACTGAGACAGTGAAGAAATCTTTCTGGGATGACATTGAGTGGAAGAGCAAACAGAAAGGATCCCAGAAATGCACAGGATAGGAGAATGTTTTTGGAGCTGAGAAATGATGGAAACTCTACACTTTTGCCACTCGGATATCCAAATTTGAACACAGTAACAATAAGTACCTAGTGTTTTCACATACTATTATGTAACTGTGTTGTGCACAAATGAAGATTTTCTCATTCTCAAACCAAGTAAAGAAGCACAAGACCTGGAAAGTAATGATGTCCATGTATGGACAATTGATAACATTTTCCCACAAATCAAGTCAATATCCTACCTGAATATTTCATTCCCTAGAGACAAATTGTAAAGTTATAATCTGGTAACAATACTTACACAGTCAAGAGAAAGAGGACTACGGAAATAAGAAATTTTAAAATATATAATACAATTTATAAATACATAAAACTTCAGGAAGAAAACATACCCAGCTGCACAGTGCTTATTCAAATAACTAGTCATGAGGCCCTGGTTGGTACACATAATTTTTTTTTCTGCCCTTCATTTTGTATATTTCTTCTTCCATGCTTCCTTTAAGCATATAAATATTCTACAGAAAGGCTGGTCATCTCTCTGATTCACTACAGACTTCTTTCTCAAATGCTTTGTTATTTCTGTGAGTTAATTCATGTCCCAAAAGATTTCTCTATTTTTATAGGCATACTAAAAAGAATGTTTCCATAGAATGCCAAAATAAATCCTCTCCACATAAACATAGTAACTTCAATATTATATCACACTGTGTTCTGTTAAGAATCAAAGTAGTAAGATATATATGTCCAAAATATTTGCAAAATTATTTTAAAGATTTTTTGGTCTAACGATGGCAATTAATAGTAATATTTGTCTTATATTTAAGTATGATTATACAGAATATTATAGATAAAACTACTCAATCTTGTACTGGAGGCTGTAGCCAGGGAAATTAGGCAAGAAAAAGAAAGAAAATACAAATAGAAAGAAATAAAACTATTTTACTTCACAAGTGACATGATCACAAGTGTATAAAAGGACCTAGTTGAGCATGGTGGCATACACCTGTACTCAGCAATTTGGGAGACTGAGGCAGGAGGATCACAAGTTCAAGGCCAAAAGCAGCCTGCATAATTTAGGGAGATCCTGTCTCAAAGTAAAAAGAAAAAATGCACTGGGGATGCAGCTCGCTGGTAGACGACTTGCAAAAACATGTGTGAGGCCCTGGGTATAATCTCTGAGTATGGGAAAACAAAAAAACAAACAAAAAACAATCAACTAAACACCACCAAAGCTAAAAATTAGTAACTGCAGCAAGTTCACAAGGTGGAACATATTTACAAAATTTGGTTATATTGCTATACACTAGTAATGAACAATCAAAAATGAAATTCAAAAAATTTCATTTAAAATAGTACCAGTACATGTTTATAGCACCTTTGTTTAAAATCAGCTACAGGTATAGGATTTACTTCCAGATTATCTACTGTGTTCTATATGTCTGTTTTATGTCAATATCAAGCTGTTTTGATTACTATGGCTTTGAAATATACATTGAAATCAAGTAGTTTATTCTCCTCTCCTTTGTTCCATTTGTTTGAGATTGCTTTGGCTATTTATGGTTTTTTGTTGTTTTTGTTTTTTGTTCAGATATAAATTTTAGGATTATTCTAGTTCTTTGGAGAATATTATTGTTATTTTGAAAGGTGTTACACTGAATCTGCAGATTGTTTTGGGCAACATGGATGTTTTAACAAATCCATGAACACAAAATCTGTGTGTGTGTGTGTGTTTGTGTGTTTTGTGTGTGTGTGTGTGTGTGTGTGTGTGTGTTGCATCCTCTTTGGTTTATTTCACAATATTTTATAGTTTTCATTGTAGAGCCCTTTCATAACTTTGGTTAAATTTATTCCTAAAGTTTTTATGGTTATAGTAAATAGTATTTTTTTTTTAGTTTCCATTTCTAATAATGCTATGTTGACATATTGCAACACTACTTATTTTTGTATGTTGCTTTTATATCTTGCAACATTAATGAATTCATTTATTATATCTAATAGAATTTTGAGTCTTTGGAATTTTCTATACATAAGATTATGTCATCTGCTAACAATGACAATTTTACTTCCACTTTTATACCTGGATACATTGAATTTCTCTCTCTTACCTGATTGCTCTGGTTAGGATTTTTAGTGTATGTTGAATTAACAATGGTAAAACTGAGGATCCTTGTCTTATTTCAATTCTTAGAGTAAAGGTTTTTGGCTTTTCAGCTTTTCCTCATTCAGAATGATATTACTAGGGGCTCATTGCATTTGATTTTTACTGTGCTGTGGTACACTTCTTGTACATTACAAATGCTTATTAACATTCAATATTGTTGAATCTCCCCCATCAGTTAGTGTATTTGATACAGTGATTACCAAAACTTCACCTGCCTGCTCTGCAGAAACTGATACATGCTTCCTGAAATTTATATGGAAATTCAAGGGACTCAGAGTGACCAAAACTATCTTGAAAAAGAAGAAAAAGTTGGAGGATTCACAGTTCCCTATTTCAAAAATAACATAGTAATCAAGAACATGTAGGACTGGCATAAATACAGATAAAAAGACCTGACAGATGGAATTAAAATACAGAAATAAAATCTTATAGTCAATTGATTTTTGATAAGTTTGCCAAGATGTGCAATGATGAAAGGCTAGTTTTTTCAACAATCATTCTGGAAAAACTGAATGTGCACCTGCAAAGGAATAAACTAAGCCCTGCACCGCAAACTGTATGAAAAAAAAAGAACTGAAAATGGAATACAGCCATAAATATAAGAGCTGAAACTAAAGAGCGCTTGAAAGGAAACATAGTAAATATTCATAACCTTGGTTTCTTAGAAATGACACCAAAAACATAAGAAAAACATCATTCACTACTGAAAGTAAGATATTTTAGAGTTCAAAAGATATCATCAAAAAATATAAAGAAAATTCACACTGTGGGAAAAATATTTGAAAATCATATATCTGATAAGGGATTTATGTCAAAACACATAAAGAATTCCTAAAACTCATAAATTAAAAGACAATTAAAAGACTCAAAAATTTGAGAAAGGACAGTTACCAAGATTTAGTCACATAAATTCTGAGATCTACAGTACAACATAATGACTGTAACAGATAGTACTCTATTATACACTTAAACATTTATGAGAGCAGATGTCTTGCTATGTGCTCTCACCACAATAATAAAATAAAATAAAACAATAACATGAATTGAAAAAAATATGAAGAAATTGAAGCTGTCCTACATTGCTCGTAAGTTTGCAATATGTTTTCACTACTTTAGAAATAGACTGGATTTTCTTCAGAATGTTAAACATACAATTGCCCTATGACCCAAGAAGTCCACTCTTAGGAGTATACCTACTAAATGAAAATACATGCTTAAAATAAATAATAAAAACAAAACTATATGAATAGTGGCATTACTCACAATAAAAATGGAAATCACCCCAGTATTCACCAGTTCATGTTTGGATAAACAAAATGATTATACCAACACAATGATATATATTTTTGGCAAAAAAGGAATAAAGTACTAGGGTCCAGATGAAAATATTATGCTAAGTGAATAAAACTAGTTTAAAAAGATGACATACTGTCAGGTGTGGTGGGGCACGCCTGTAATCCCAGCGGCTTGGGAGGTGGAGGCAGGAGGATCATAAATTCCAGACCAGAGGCAGTCTGTGCCACTTAGTGAGATCCTGTCTCAAAAAGTAAAAAAAATGAGCTGAGGGTGCATCTCACTGGTCTAGCTCTTAGAGAGCATACAAGAGCAAGGTCCTGGGTTCAACCCCCAGTACCAAAAAAGAAAAAAAATGACATACTGTATGAATCCACTTGTATGAATTACCTAAAATAGACATAGAGAGACAAGTATTAGGTTTGTGGTTGACAGAGATTATGAAATGAGAAAAATGGGAAGTCAATGTGAAGAGTGTGTATTTCCTTTCTTGAGCATTGAAAACCTTTTCAAATTAATTAGTGGTGATTGTTCACAACCTCACAATATACTACAAGCCACTGAATTCAAGTTTAAGAGGTGAATGTTTCAGTATTTGAATCATATCTCAACGAAGCAATTACAAATTTTCTAAAAATTAATCCCATTTACTGCAGCTCAGATGAAAATCAATTCACAGGCAATAAAGTAATATAAAACTACTACTACTACTCTCATCCCTGAATATGGAGCTCACTAGTAAAGGAAGGCAAGATTCCCTCCATCTCTGTGATCTATTGCTTTGCAACAAAGATTAAGCTACCTGGAGCTGGAAGAGAAGGAATCTTGAGTGTAACTATGAGCTCATGTTTAGGGAAAAAAAATGCTATCTATCCAATGGCCAGATATTTAATTCCTATCCACCTTCCGAAATGACAAAATCAAACCACATTTATCCCACTAACTAGCCAGTGTTAATAGAAGCAAGTAATGATTTTACTGCATTTCATTATCTATGCTACTTTATTGATGTGTAAAATAGAGTTAATGGTGGTTTTAAATGTACCATTTTAATAGCTTTGGGGAATGAAAAAGTTTGCAACATTAAGTTTCACATTAAGATTTGCTATATGATTTCATTATGATCAGATTCAATGCTTTTTAAGAAAGCATTTGCATCTATAAAACACTCTTAAAGGTAGAAATACAGTGGCTTTCTACATATCAAAGCTTTGAGAGCTACTTCTGTTTAAAGGAAAAAAGTAAATATAAACTTTTACAGGTATCCAATGAATTTAGTTCGTTAGTACAAACTACACAAACACATTCACAACTTGTGTCTAGTTTGTTGAGGATTAGTTGTTAAAAAATTATTTGATAATGAGATCATTTCTGTACTTGGCTGATAGGGAAACAGGCATAACAGTAACTAAATTCTATTTTGAAAATCCGATCTAATTTATTTTTTCAGAGCATTATGAATATTCTCATAAATGTTAGTAATGTTAGAATTTTTTGTAACATGTAGTTAGTGTCTAATTCATTAATTCAATCCAAGGTGCCTCCATACACCACTTTAATATTTTAACATGTTTAACTGTTTTAATAAACTGTACATTTTTCTATTTTCTCTAAAATTCTCAGCTTAAAAAAGACAAATAACCTACTAATAGTGGCTACTTTCAGTAAATACTGTAAGAGAGTCATGACCAACGGGAGTGTTTTGTGAATGCCCTGCCTGCAACCAAGACAAGGTTAAACCATAGGGCATTCAGAACTGGAACCCAAGGACATATAGAAAAATACTACATAGTAAAAGATAGAGAAGACTTGGATGGGAAACTTAGATGGGAAGGGGGGAGAGGGGAAGCATAGGAGAGGGTAGGGGGTAACCTATATGAATAATGTTTATCAAATTGCATATATGAAAATTGTCACAATGAAAAGCATGTCAAAATGAATCATATTATGATGTACATTAAAAATTTCTAATAAAAAAAGTAAATTTTAATTACACATTGTAGATACCATAATATCCAATAGAAATCATTGCCAACTGTGTACCTGGCTTGTGACTTTATGAAATATATGATAATAAGTAGATAGTGAATTTCATACTAATTTTTAAGTGTCCCTTAGTATGTGGAACCCCTTTTAATTTCTCTATTCTTACCTTCCTATGAACACTCCATAGTCTTTCAATTCTACTCTGCAGTGAAACCACAATGGCTAATTTCCTATGTGATTAATTATATGAATAATATATGCTGTCTTTTAAAAATACACAATAGTAAAGTAATTCATTCATGGTTTTGCTTCTTTACATTTTTATTTAGCAGTATCTTGGAACTCCTATTACATGCATACACAAAGATTCATGCTTTTGCAAAGGCACTATTATGCATTGATGTACAATAATTGGTGTGTAAGTATACTTACCAATGGACACTTTCTTGTATCTATTTTAGTACTATAAAACAATACTATTTCTAAATATACATATGAAATAGAAGAATATGTTTTTAAAGTAAAATTTCTGGGTCAGAACGTGTTTGAACCTGGACTGGTTTTTAATATTTTTAAACTGTAACTTTTTAATTTTTTTTCAAATTTGAAGTATTAACAACTCACCTCAACTTGTATCAATTTACATTTCAATCAAAAATTTGTGAATGTCTAGTTCTCCATAACTTTGCCAATGCAATATATTCTCAAAGTTTTTTGTCTTATTAAATCAATAAATAAGAAAGGCATTGCATTACAATTTTAAAAACTCATTAACATGCTTTAATGACCTGCACTGTCTTACTCTTTTGTTATTTATTGTCTTTTTTTGTTTGTTTTGTGTTATTGCCTGTCTATCCTACAGGATATGACAGTTGTAGGGAAAGAAGTATAGTCTTTTTAAAATATTATTATTACTAATATCCATTGACTAAAATACAGTCTTGCTTTTTAAAAAGACAACTAGTAGTAAGGACTTTCTGCAAACATTGCAAGAGAGTCATGACCAGCAGGGGCTATTTTGTGATTTTCTTATCTGGAAAGTATGATCTGGAACTGAGGCAAGGTTACATCACACGGTATTCAAAAATTAAATTTCAATTACATATTGTAGATATCATAATATCCAATCAAAATATGCCACCTGTATACATGGCTTGTGCTAGACTCTGAAGATACAGGTGAAAATACTTGATCTCTTCCCTCAAATGGCTGATAGTTTCAAGTAAATCCTATCCTGACCTTTATTGTGATAATTTCTCAATTTTACTTTATTATTTTGCCATATACTTATGCATCCATAGTAAATATAATTTAATTTTTTCTAGGTTTGAAATTTTATATAAAGGGAATAATATTACATATGAGCTGTTGCTTGTGACTTATTTCCTTTGCTCAACATTATGTTAAGATCCTTCAGTGTTATTAAGTATGTAGCTGTAGTTCATTTGTTTTCATTACTATTATTTTATTATGTTCCATTGAATGAAGATGTCACAATGTATTTAGCCCTTCTACTATGGATTGACATTTGAACTATTTCCAGTTTGGAGCTATTACAATCAGTGCTCCACTGAAAACTCCTGTACATGTCTCCTGGTCCATATGGGTAAGACTCTTTCTAAGAGTTGGATCACTAGATATGAATCTTTAACTTCATTATATAATAATCAAAGAATTATAGCAATTTTCACTCCCATCCAAAAGGTAAGAAAGTTTCCATTGCTCTAGATTCTCACCAGCATTAGATATAGCCATATATCTAATTTTGGACAATCTTGTGATTATAAGTGTCATTATAAATTAATGATAGTCTAAGTATATTCAGGATACTGAACTCTAGAATCACTGCATTAAAGATGTCTTCTGTTTGTGGATCCTATCTTCAGTTTCTTTATGGTACTTGATGAATACATATTTTCAATTTAATGTACTTATTTATTTATTTTCTTCCCACTATAAGCACTTCTTATGTATTTTTTAAATCCCCTAAACGAAAGTCCCCCCACATGTCTGTCAGCTTATTGTGCTGTGGGGGCTTGTGTGTTGCTATGATGCTGAAAGTTATGCCACCAGTGGTTCAGATACCAACAGGGCCACCCATGGTTGACAAGTTTCAACTGAGCTCCCAGACCAAGAGACTGGGGAACAGGACCTGTCATCCCACTCCAGAAACAATTAGCCATTAAAAGCACTGTCAAATATAGTGCCAGAAAATGAGACCCCCAGGCCAGAAGACATGCAAGAAACAACTGGGGAAGAGGTGCCTCCACAAAGGAGAGTCCACCTTAATGACAAGCATGGAGTAAAGCCCCTGGGACCTCCTTTTGTTAATATGGCACTACTCAAAATAAGAAAAAACAGGGGCTGAAGCAATGGGCTCCAATATAAAAAGCCGTGTGCATGGCAGTGTTGGATAGTGTTTCGTTCTGCTGTATGTGAGATTGCTATGAGTCAAATCTGATTCAATAGCACCTCACAACAACAAAAAAAAAAAAGGGAAAATATTCTTTATGTTATTCTCTAAAAACTGTGCAGTTTTACCTTTCATGTAGCTTTTTCTATCCACTTGAAATTGGTATGATATACATTTTCATTTCAATTTGAACTTTTCGAATATGTTGAGTTTAGCTCAGTTGGTAGAGTGCTGGTCTATACTCTTTGAGGGCCTGGGTTCCATTCCCAGCACCACAAAACTGGGAGAAGGATGTAGCAATCCAGTCCTGAAGCAATCCTGAAACAATCAGCCATTGAAAACCCTATGAGGGTCACCATGAGTCGGACCCGACTTAAAGACATCTAACAACAACAACAGCAACACCTCATTACACTTTAAGAGCTGTAATATTGCTTTTTTCATAATGTTATTTCCACATTTTCTAGTTATTCACATTGCATTTTTATGATCTTTCAACTGAATATACTGAGTTGAAATATAATGTTTTGGTGTGGTCTTGTCTTCTAACTATGTTTATGGTATTTTTGACAAACAGAAAATTTAATTTTAATGAAGTAAAATTCATAATGCTTTTGTGGTTTCTGGTCATGGCTGTGCCCTTAGAAAACATTTCCCATGCTGAGGTTCTATAAAGATGAAACCACATTTTCATATTCATTGCACTTATTGATCATAATTTTTTTAGGTATGAAGTCAATATTCAACTTAGTATTTTTCTTATGCCTGCAGCGGTAGCCCTGTGGCATCCGATCCCATCAGATCTCGGAAGCTAAGCAGGGTCTGGCCTGGTTAGTACCTGGATGGGAGACCACCTGGGAACACCAGAAGCTGTAGGCATTGGGAGAAGGACCTGGCAACCCCCTCCCCCCAAAAATCAATCTGCCATTGAAAACCCTATGAACAGCAGAGAAGCACTGACAATCGTGTTTCCCCTGTTGTACAGAGGGTCGCTATGAGTCGGAAACCGACTCGATGGCACCTAACAACAACAACAACATTTTTCTTATGACTATTAAACTCTGTATTTAATATTAATTTGAAAAGCCATATTTAGCATATAATAAGTTCTGATAGGTATTAAATTTTTTAGCTGGACTTTCCAATTTGTCTTATTGGACTTTTGGAAGGCAGTACCATAAGTACCATTAAAGCAGGTGCATTGGTTCACGCCTGTGATCCCAGCAACTAGTGAAGCAGAAGCAGGAGGATCACAGGTTTGAAGCCAAAGGCAGCCTGCATAAATTAACAAGGCACTGTCTCAAGATTAAAACAAAATTTAAAAAGTGGGCTGAGGGTGCATCACAGAGATAAAGCACTGGAAAAAGTATGTGTGAGGCCCTGGGTTCAACACCCAAGTAGTACAAAAAAAAAAAAAAAGTTCAAGGCTAGCCTGTGCTACATAGTGAGATCTTATCTCACAAGCCAAACCGCCCCTCCAAAAATAAGAAGAGTAAGAATAAGCAGGAGGAGGAAGAGGAATGAGAAAGGAAGAAAGGGGAGAAAGAGGGAGAAGAAGAAGAAAAGGAAGAATCTAAATGTGAAGCAACTACCTAGTATCCCAATTGCACAAATGTTATTTACACAAAGAGTGTGCCAGCCAAAGACTTTGCATGTAGATGAAGACATGGCTTAATGAAGCTGGGAATCTATCTGGGAAGAGCAATGCTTGATAATAAGATGTAATACTACCTAACTGGAATACACTTATTCCTAATTCCCCACACCACATTTCCACTGCCATTAAACGTAATCTGTCCAGTAGTGGGTCCCAAATTTCATTGTTTGCCATTGCCACTGGAGACTATTACCTCCTTTCACTCTCAGAATGTTTGAAGTTCATGGCTGCCAAGTTCTGATCATCTGATGAGCATCTATCACCCTCTTCAAGTTCATCTATAACTCTGGTAATTGATTCAGTCTTCCTCTTTGACTTAAACCAGCTGACATCCCTTGGAATCTACATAGATGCATCTAACCAATAGCTACCTTCATATATACTGAATTTTCTCTATATTGAATTTAATCACTATCTCATTAAAACATCCATACTTTCAGGTAACAATAGACCTTGTGTCAGACTTGTTTCACCTGAGCTATCAAACTCCAGCAGCCAATTGTATCAATAAAACATTCAAATCTTCCAACTTTCTTGCTCATTTATTCCCAAAACATATAATGAATCACAACAAAATGCCCTTTTAACATTCAATATCCTCATCCATCATTCTACCTTATTTTTACTTATTCCACTTTTATAGTTTCAACTCCAATTCCCTTTACTTCACCTGTTCCATTGTCAATATGTTCAACTCTTTCCTATCATTATTCATTTGTCAAACAATCCAAAAAACCTCATATGTAACAGTTCAGTTTCCTATTCTCTCCCACACCCATGTTACTAAGCATGGCTCAAAAAAAAAATCACAGATAGGAGGATTATTTCTTCCTTGTTGTTAGGTGCTGTTGAGTCTTGTCTGACTCATAGGGACCCTCATAGGGTTTTCTTTTCTTTTTTTATTGGAAATTTTTAATGTACAACTTAATGACTATCATTCTGACATGTATTTCATTGCGACAATTCCATACATGCTTTTCATTTTACATTGCTCACATAACCTCCCCCTTACCCTCTTGTGACCCTGCTCCCCCTTCCTCAGCCCTCCACCAATGATCTCGTTTCTACTTGTATGTCTTTTTGTGGGAATATTTATCTACACAATTACAACCCAATTTTGATTTGAGTCTAAACTTTTTTCTGTGGTGATCTATCTTTTTACATGCTCAGCAGTATTACATGAGTCATCAAGTCCATATGCATTATTTCCATCCTTTGATATTATTGGTATTAGTATTATTATTATTTCCCATTCTAATTAAGTTGAGCTGTTTACATTGAGGTTGACCTCTTCCCCCTTCCTCCCTCATAGGATTTTCAGTGGCTGATTGTTTCAGGATTACTTCCAGAGTGGAAAATGCACTCTCATTTTTGCAGTGCTGGGCATTGAACTCCACTTCTGAGAGCTCAGAGCTGTACTCTACCAACTGAGCTAAGCCCTAGCCTGATTATTTCCTCAGTACATTCATTATCCTAAACTTCAGTCCAGCTCTTAAGAAGTCCCTAATATTACCAGACATCCTCTTAGTCAAATCTTTTCATTCCATAAACCACAGTAACCATATTGACTCCATTTTTATCACCAGTGACTTTATACTAGAATCTCTCTGCCAGATGACCTAACCTCACACTTGTAAGAGGAAATAAAAACCTTATGGAAAAATATCATAAACTTGTTGCTTTCATCCAACATAGGAACTCATGGTCACCACTGCTATCATGCCTCTGACATAGTCTTTTTTTCTGGTAAAAGGGTATATTTGAGTTTTGTTTCACTTTGGGGTCTAGATGTAAAATATGTCACTTATTTATCATCAGTATTTTGGTATGACTAGCTATTCAGGTATCATTTTTCTCCTTTTTTAGAGTCAACACTCAAATATGACTGCAGGATGTAATCATGTGAATTTTTTTTTTTTCGGTACTGGGGGTTGAACCCAGGGCCTCGCGTCTGCATGCTTTGCAAGTGCTGGACCACTGAGCTGTGCCCCCAGCCCTTTTTTTTTTTTTTTTTTTTTTTTTTTTTTTTTTTTTTTTTTTTTTTTTTTTTTTTTTTTTTTTTTTTTTTTTTTTTTTTTTTTTTTACTTTTTGAGACAGGGTCTCGCTAAATTACGCAGACTACTTCTGGTCTCGAACTTGCAATCCTCCCGCCTCTGCCTCCCAAGCCACTGGGATTACAGGTGTGCGCCACCGAGTCTGGCTGAAATCTTATTTATTTTTAAATCCAAAGAAATGCCCAGACCATCCTGCTAGATATTCTGATTAATCTTGTCTGAAAGAGCCAGCCTTTGCACATTGCAAAATCTCCCAGTGATTCTAATATACAACCAGGATCTTATTCCCCCCTTTAAGAGTAGATCTCATTTCCTCCCTAGAAGCAGGCACACTTAGGAGCTTTAATTCATCAATTATTCCCTGCTCCTTGTATATCTTCATGCATTTCTTCATGTTGCAACTTTCCTTTTCTTAAGTGAATAATTTAGAAAATCTTGTCTTTCAATTTATGCTCATTCTATACATTGCTTTTTTCATTGTTTCTTTTGAAACAGCAATCTACACATGATTCTTCTATTTCTTCATCTTCCTTAAATTTACTAACCCATTGAAATTTGTCTTACATACAGATACTATAATGAACAGGAACTCTTAATCTTCATCAATAATAATGCTCAATCCCATAATCTATTTTAAAATTTCACCATAAATTAAGCCCTCAACAATATTTGGTCTGTAGGCCAATTCTTCTCACTTAGATTTCCTTTATTCTTCAGCTTCTTTGAAACACCCCTTTCCTGGTTTTTCTCTTTTGAAATAAATCTGTTTTATTCTGAGAGTTTGTCTTCTATTCTCCTTTAAATATTGTTCTTTTCTGTAATTTTCTTTTTTCCTACTTTTCTATACCTATTTACACATTTCCATTGTCCTTACTGTTACCTAAATGTTAGTAGCATATGTATTTGTGTGTATGTGTTTAGGGAGGTGTTTCTAGGTCAGTCAGTGTTTCTCAAAATTTAATGTGCATTTAAATCATAAAAGTTCTTGTTTAAGAATGACTCATGGGGCCTAGGGCCGTAGCTCAGTAATAGAGTGGTTGGCCTCTCATATGTAAGGAAGGTATTGGGTTTGATCCCCGGTACTAACCAAAAAAAAGAATGAAGGAAAAGAGATAAAAGCAAAGGAAAGGAAAGGAAACAAATGAAAGAAAAAAAAAAAGAAAACTAAGATTCTGAATTTGTAGATTTGGATTGGGACCTGAAATTCTGCATTTCTAATGAAATTTCAGATGATACCACATCTTCTACTTGAAAGATGGTGCTTTGTCCATTGGCAAAGGTTTAGGGAATGCTCTTGAGTTCCAGACTCATATATCCAACAACCTATTGAATATCCCCACCAGATTGTTCCATTGACAATCAACACACCATGTTAAGCAGATTTTACCAACATATCTCCTTACACTTTCTCTTTCTTCTGTATTCTCTAAATGCACAACAAAAAAATTGGTCCTAATTTCTCCTTAGTCTTCAGCATACCATTTGCAAACAATTTTCAAATTCCACTAATTCTTCTTTACATGTTTCTTATTACCCAACCCACCCAACTTTCCTTTTATTTCAAGATCACAACAAATTTTGCTATGATTGTTTTTATAGCATCAAACAATGTTATAAAAATCAATGAGTCTTTCTAGTTCCCATCTTCTATACTCCAATCATACAATAAATTTTCTCTCATAGTAACTTTTCTAAATCACATGGCTGATGCTGTCATACATAAAAGCCTCTGATTAATCTTAGGACATGATTGGAACTTTTTTGAAAACTTCAATGTCTCTACTTAACTGGGTAGCCTATTAACTCCTCTCCCTATACCATGCATTATAATACAGATAATTGGAGTATATAGGAGGTATGGATGTTCTTGTCATTGGTCCTTTCCATAGGCTCTTATTTCTTCCTACAATGACCTAACTGCAGCTTTCATGCAATGAAGAGCTTTCCATTTTCCACAAGTTATGTTAAGCTACCTAGACAACAACCAGCCCTGATGTGAGAAAAGTGCTGGAGATTCCCTCTCCTATAACTATCAGTATGCTATGTCTCCCTCCTTTACCCTAAAAGTTCTTCCAGACAGAAGATTCATTTTATGAATGTATGTATACCCAGTGGGAGAAGGACCTGGGAATTCACTCCCAAAACAATCCACCATTGAAAACCCTATGAATAGTAGAGAAGCACAGACAATAGTGGTAGGCCATAGCACAGTGTTGGAGAGTGTTTCATTCTGCTGTACATAGGGATGCTATGAGTAGGACAGGGGGCAATGGCACCTAACAACAATATGTATACTCAGAGCCTTGCACAGTACCTAAAATATAATAGGTTTTGCAAATGATTCCTTGTATATAAACTAAGTATCTCTTAAAAAAAGGATCTCCTAAACATTTTCTGAACATGCAAAACATAAGAAATTTTAACTGCATACTTTCAGAATCTCATGCATTTTGATGCACTTTATTTACAATTAATATGTGAAATATTATTAATGTCAAATCAGTCACATATATACTTATCTAAATTAGCTATCATTATGTATGCTCTGGGCCGGGAATTAGCTCAGTTGGTAGAGCACTGCATTGCAGTCTCTGAGGTCCCAAGTTCAATTCCCAGCACCGCAAAAATGGGAGAAGGAGCTGGCAATCCACTCCCAAGGCAATCCCAAAACAGTCTGCCATTGGAAACCCTATGAGTGTTGCTATGAGTCATATACCAACTCGATGGCACCTAACAACAACAACAATGTATGATCCATCTTTCTGAGATTCCATTTCTCTTATTTTGCTTCAATCTAACCTATAAACCATTACCATATTAGTCATGATGCATTCAAAATATTACTCCTTTCTTCAAACACTTCTTTTTCTCCATTGTTTTAGATACAAGTATCAGATACTTATTGAACCATCCTAGTCTCTTCAGGCTGATTTAGAAACATATCATGGATTGGATAGCTGATAAACAACAGAAAGTTATCTCTTACATTTCTGGAGGCTTAGAAGATGAAAATCAAGGTCCTTCTAGATTCAGTGTCTGGAGAAGACCTTCCTCTTCTTATTGTATAATCTCACATGGAGGGAGGGATAAGCCATCTCTCTTTGTCCGCTTGTAAGGGCATGAATCCCACTCAAGAGGACTCACCCTTATAATGTAATCACTTTCTAAAGGCCCATCCCCTAATACAACACCCTGAAGGTTAGGATTTCAACATGTGAATTTGAGGAACACATAAATATTCAGGATATCCCATCAAGCAAGATCTTCCATCATGCAATCTGACTATAACTTTTGGAATTTTCCCACTAAAATTTTTATTGTATGTAAACTCTATACACAGTTCATTTTTCAGTAAACATTTTCTATTTCTGTTTCTTAGCTCAATGTTCCCCTCCTGAGGGCACATGTTCAAATCTTGCAAAACCCTATTTAAATTCTACCTCTTCTTTGAAGCTTCTTTCTCTAAATTTACCTGGTTAGTCCTTGGATGGGAGGCCACCTGGGAATACCTGCAGGCTAGGGAGAAGGACCTGGCAATCCACTCCTGAAACAATCTGACATGGAAAACATCTGAATAGCAGAGGAGCGATGACAATAATGCTGGGCATGGCACAGTGTCAGAGAATGTTTGATTCGGTTGTACATAGGCTCCTTATTAGTTGGACACAACTCTGTGGAACCTAACAAGAACAAACAACAACTCCGTCAACTTCTACTGCACTCTATCTGTAAGAGTGAGAGGCACTTACCCATTTTCATATTGCATTAGTAGTATTTTAAGGTGTATCTTGCCTGTAGCCTTACCACCTTGGCTTCTGATCTCATCAGATCTTGGAAGCTAAGCAGGGCTGGGCCTGGTGAGTTCTTGGATGGGAGACTGCCTGGTAATACCCAGTGCTGTAGGCTTGAGAGAAGGACCCAGTAGCCCAATCCCTAAACGATCAACTATGGAAAACCCTATGGATAGCAGAGAAGCACTGACAATAGTGCCAGGAGGGCACAGTATTAGATAATGTTTCATGTTATAGATAGGGTCACTATGAGTCAGATGGGACTCCGTGGTAACTAACAACAACAACAAAAGTGTATCCTACTTTTAAAATGAAAGTTATTATTGTATCAAATTTACGATCAATTTATCTTTGTATTTGATCTTCTCCATAGCCCCAGAGAAAAAGAAAAAAATAACAAAAACCTCTTGGGTAAAAAGAGATGAAGCAGAGCTATTGCACTGTGTGGTCATGCTTACGTACACAAGGCAAAGAGGCACCTGGTGATGGTTGGACTCATTGAAGGAACATAATGCCTCTTTGGCAACAAAATCATAGTCAGAGACTTGTCTGCAGAGTGATAAAAGTATTTTTGCTAGTAAGAGAAGAAAATCATGGGACACACTGAAAAGTTACCTTGATAAAGTTATGGTTATACTTCAAGATGCATACTTTCAAGAAATATATTATCTAAAACAAAAATAATCTGGCCTTAACATTAGCAAATGAATGTTTCTTTGAACAATTATTTAGTAATATATTTGAAGGTTGGAGGAGGTGAGAAAGGAGCACATTGGAAATAAATGATAGCTTACTAGTTGATTTGGAAAGAAACAAGATTTTAGTTTCCAAAAGAGTAAATAATCAGATGAGCACCACTTCTAACAGAATGTTACTATAAAATGTATATCTGACTGTATTTTATTTATTACATATGTTTAGTAATTATTCCAAATGATGCATATATGCATAATTATGCTTGTATAGAGGCTGAGTTTTAGTTCAATGAGTAGAGTACTGCTCTGTGCACTCTGAGGGCCTGAGTTCAATCCTCAGCACCACAAAAAATGGAAGAAAGACTTGGCAGCCCACTCCAGAAAAAATCAGCCATTGAAAATCCTGTGAATATCAGAGAAGCACTGACATAATGCTGGAGGTGGCATCATATTGGGAGTGTTTTGTTCTGTTGTATGTAGGGTACCTATGAATTGCATTAGACTTGATAGCACCTAATAGCGACATAGATGTATAAATATGACTTATATGTCAGAAATATATAAATATAAGATTATTTTCATTACACAATATATAATATATAAAACATATATAATTATGTGTATTTATACAATTATTGATGTTGTTAGGTCCCTTCAAGTTGGGTCTGACTCATAGTGATACTATGTACAATAGACCGGAGCTCTCCTTGGCAGGGTGCCATGCCTGACACTATGTCAGTGCTTCTCTGATATTCACTCATAGGGTTTTCAATGGCTGATTGTTTCAGGAGTGGGTTGCCAGGTCCTTCTCTAATTTCTGCTGTGCTGGGGCTCAGAGCCAGGGCCTCGGAGAGTGCAGAGCAGCAATCAACCAACGGAACGAAACCTCAGCCCATTTATATAACATAAGAAAATATAAATCATGTACATTATACTTATATATAATTTTGTGAGTTTTATATAATTATGTGCAGATAATTTCATATAGGGATGAGATTTAGCTCAGTGGATAGAGTGCTGCTCTGCAGTCTCTGAGGTCCCGGGTTCGATTACAGCACTGCAAAAATGGGAGAAGGACACGGCAATCCACTCCTGAAACAATCCTGAAACAATCAGCCACTGAAAACCCTATGAGGGTTGCTATGAGTTGGACATGACTTGATAACACCTAACAACAAGAGCAACAGTTTCATATATGTTATATATAATTAATCTGGGGAACAGATTTTTTTAATTTTTACTTTCATTTTGAATATATAGCCTCTTTTAAGTTGAAAAGTGGTTATTAAATACAGACACACATCAACTTTAAGAATAATCTGCATTTTTTAAAATGCAAAATTGCTATATTTAATAGGAAATATAGGGACAAACAGTAATTTAAGGAATAACCTTTGAAACAAAATTAGATTCAAAAGAAATTTAGAAAAGGGAACCAAAATAGTTCATTTTAGTATATAAGAAATGTTGGCAATTTTATGTTTCTTAGAAATATACCACTTCCAGAAATTTCTTCTGTATTGAGAGCTAATTTAACTTTTTGTGAAAGGTTTACATTTCAAAATCTCATATATCTCTTATTTTTATAGTCTATTGCCTTCCATATAAATTATTATAAAATGACAAAATATAAAGGAAAGCTGCTGTATCATAAATTGGCAATTGTCACTCTAAAGAACGCACAGGCTCAGGCTTGGTATGTTTTTATGCTTCATCAGTGAAATCTAACTAAATTTATGTGCTTTTTCTCACTGCTCTTTCTTCAAAGTGGCAGTTATACCTCTGCCTCATATGATTTGCTTTATCTGATTGACAAAGAAGTCAGCTACTCCAATGACCTAAGGCAAGATCTAATTTCCAGGCACTTTTAATAAATCAGAGCCTCTAGGCATTAAGAAGCTAACATAGATATTCTTTTTGATATTATTTTGCTAATAACATTTCCTAAGTACAATTTCCAAACCTTCTGGCATGTATATAATAGCACTTTAATATCCTTATCACATTCTACCTTCTTTAAATATAATGCACAGTTCTACTTCCTTCAGAAAGCTTTTTACTCAGTATCTGCCATCTCTAAGCTTTCACTAAATTCCAGAATCATTCTTCATCCTCTTTCAACATACAAATTTCAATTGGTTTTAACCAACTACGGAAGCATGTTAACTTTTAAATGTTATTTATTCTAGTATCATGTTTTGTCCAATATCAATGCAATGAAATATATTGAAAGGTAAATATTTAATTAGATCTTATTTTAGTAGTCGCATATATTACATATATTGATTACATAAGTGATTTTATATATGTAATTTTGCCTATCCTAAGTATTTTTTCTACAGTACAGATTGCACAAGGAACACTCAGAAACATCCTGAAATTACTTCATCATAAGCTGTGACATATTGAATTCTTTTCTTCAAAAGCATATTCTAGTAATTTCTGCTGTCTTCATCTTTCTGCTTTAAATACAGCTGAGAAATACTGGTTGGGTGGGAGTTGGCTCATGTAAATACCATCTGGTTCCTTAGTTAAAAGAAGAAATTTAATTATGCAGAGCTCTCCCAGACCCATTGTCATTGCCACCAACCCTACTGACTTTTTTAGGATTCCCCAGGTGCATGCTTTGGGAATACTACACTAAATCACGAGATCAAACTGCCTTCCATGTCATACTTTTTTTTTTAATGAAAATAAATTGTCAAACAGTGTGAAGTTCCATAAACAGAAGGATCTTGCTCTCCAGAAATGTGTCGCCACATGGCATCTTTTATTCTAAGCAGGAATGTCTCAGACAAGCGGTTTCCTACTGTCCTTAGAAATGGGTTTCCCTTGCTCATAGGATTCTTATTTCATGGATATTAGAACCTGCTGTGTTGTTCCAAACTATGTAACCTGAGGAGAAATAATAAGTTTGAACATTTGAAGATGAACTTTTCCTAGTTTATTTTTACCAGAGTTTTACAAATTGTCATTATTATGCTTTCCAGGCAACTACAAAGAATGAGTCACAAAGTGACATCCTTTAAAAGACATAAAGGGAAAGAAAAGGAAATCTTATGATCTTTTGCTCTTGCTTGCACACTCTAAGAGATAAGAAACAAATTGCCTAAAAGAAGGTGTTTTCTGATGTTGGTGGCCTGCAGCTAAGTGCCAGTAGGAAATAGAAAAAGAGAAATTTAATTCACTGAGGGTAGTTATTGTTCAAAATAATTGTTACCTTAGAATAATACTTTTTGGAAGTTCATGTATTTGAAGGAGGAGATAGCTTTGGCTTCTCACTAGGAATACAATTTCCTATCTTATCTATTTCAGTGAAAGAGTCAAAATAGCCTAGTGCATCGTACAGATCACAAAAGCCACAATGAAAAAGAAGTAATTCCAAAACAAAGAAAAAATCAAATGCTATGGAGATAAATCTAAGCTAAATACTACATCCAGATATGCTACAGAAGGTCTTTCACTTCTTTTAAACATAAAGATTGTTTTACACATTTATATGTGTGTGTATTAAAAAATCCAAGAATTCCCTTTTGTATCTAATAGAAAAATCAATGGCTGTATCTATACACAAATATCATTATAACTTCCCAAACCCAGTACTAACCATATCCCTATTCTCAACATGTTGTTTCCATTTATGTTAAGAATATTTTCCCTCATCAAACATGTTTAACCAGACTCAGGTGTTACCCTAACATGAATCTCCTTCTTTATACCAAAAACATGCCTGCTATATTGGTCACCCACACTCCTGAATAACGTCTAAAGCTAATGTGCCAGCCAGAGCCTCTCTCCATGAGCTTGGGGTATCACAGTTAGTGATGAGTAATCCTGAGAAGACTTGTAAGCAAACCCAAACCAATTGCCATGGATATGGCTATGGTGGCCAGTTAATTTGAGAATGACTTAGGATAATAAAAGCATAACAAGTGAAGTGATTAAAAAGACCACCCTCCTAGAATTGCTTGTCCTCCTTTCCCCATTTGTCAGCAGCAATAGAAACTGTAAGTAAGAGGCAATCTGCAGAGAAAAGCAGGAGAAAACGACCACTCTAACCTAGTTCTGAAGGTCGCTCAGTAACAAACAGCTGAGACTTACAGCAATGGTTTAAATTCATCCCTGTGGATCAGTGGGGCCTGGGTAATAGATGTCACCGGGTATTCGTTCAGTTATTTTCTCTGCTTGCCATCCTTACATGGACTATTTCTCCAAATAATGGATATTGATTTAGTTTTGTTCTGAAGGTCCAGAGAATATTTTTAAGTGAATTTGGTTTTTAAATAAAGTTTATTTAATGTCGTGTTTTTAACAGATTACAGATTTCATTGCATTTGTTGGCAATAACATAAATTGAGAGTTAGTTATAAATTGCCTATAGAAACTCTTACATTTTGAACAGTTGACATTTTTTGAAATATATAAAACATGTCTTATTTTCTACATCCAATTTTACATTTATTCCTCGGTATAACTAAGCTATTAAATTAACTAAATGTACAGCTATGCTACAAATAATAGTAGCTAATGCCTATAAATGTCCCTCATGTATTAGTCACTCTTTTAAGTGTTTTGCACTTGGAACACACTTAGATCATTCACACACAGCAATCAATGAGACTGGACCTACTATTACCTCCATTTTTCAGAAGAGAAGGTAAACTACTAACTAACCCAAGGTCCATGACTGGTGAGGAAGACAGCCACTATTCAAACCTTAGACAGTCTGACTCAGGACCCACACGACCTCTTCGCTACAATGCATTTTTGCCTTCCTGCTTTCCCACATTAACTTTCTCAACCCAAAATGGTAGGAAAGACAAGTGTTTAAATCCATAACATTTAGTCTTATCTCTGCAGTTGGAGCAGTATGCCTAGATGATGGGCTATGCATGGCCACAAACTCTTTTCCTCCAAAGCCTGAAATTTAATTAGAAACATTCAGCCCTCTTTACCCTACTGATTTCTCTTCATTTGTGATAACGGAAAGCTATTCTGTCTGCTGTGCTCTTTTCAAATGAGAATCTGTCCTGTTGCCTGGGACTGCAGCCAGGAACATTCCAAGGTAAGGTGTAAGACCATACCTCTTGGACAATATCCTGAAGAGATGTCTGCACTCATGCTGGTGGTAGATGTTACTGTTTGAGATCAAAGATAAGGCTGTTGATTTTCAGGGCTTGCTCCAAGGGTATAGTCCATCCAATGGATGCAGTCAGACAGAGCCTCTACTTCAAAAGGATCTCATGCTTAGTTTAACTTTCTGTTGTTACCATCTGGAAATTCTTAATATTTTGTCTTTAAGTTTGTGTTTTCTGAGAGTGATAGGTTAATAGAGAGTGCATGTGGGCAGGACAGATACTTGCAATACACCTGTGTACCATTCTTTTCTCCCTTTTTACATACAGTGCTTATGATGTTCTACAAACACAGAATTCCAATGAACTATGATGCATACACAAAGTCACCAAGTGGTGACACAATTTATATATCACTTACCAAAACATGGGAAGTGTTTGGAATTCCAAATGTTTTAGGATTTGAGAATATTTGATATACATAATAAGATATCTTGGAAATAAGACCCAAGTCTAAACATGAAATTCATTTATGTTTCTTATACACCTTATACACATACCTGAAGGTAGTTTTATACAATAGCTTTGGTGCATCTTCATTTTGACTGTGACTCATGAGGACAGTGTGCAGCTGTACCACTGTGGCATCTGATCCCGTCAGATCTCAGAAGCTAAGCAGGGTCAGGCCTAGTTAGTACTTGGATGGGAGAAGGCCTGGAAACACAAGTGCTGTGGGCTTGGGACAGGGACCCAGCAGCCTACTCCCAAAAATCAATCAGCCATTTGAAAGCCCTATGAATAACAGAGAAGTATTAATAACAGTGCTTTGTCTATTTTACATAAGGTTCCCATGAGTTGGCCACCAACTCGACAGCACCTAACAACAACATCATGAGGTCAGATGTGATTTTTTAATTGTGACATGGTATCAGCAGTCAAAAAATTTTAAGCATCTCAGATTTTAGATTTTCATATTAGGGATAGTCAACCTGTACAAGCATTTTATATCTACAAGTGAGTAAGCAAGATGGAAAGGGGTACTACTGGCTTCAAAACATCTTGTTTTCCTTTGAACCAAAATGTGTTGGCAAAGCAAAAAGAAGGTACTGACACTCAAGAACTACGCATGAGCAACGAAACCTAGCACATCGATTCTTACTCTTATTACTTCCCTGTGTTAGCAAAATATTAACACTGAAAATGATGAGATAACAGGGTAAGAAAGATGGAGAAACACAGTTTCTTCTCCTTTTAGTCTGTCCTTACTCATCAATATAGCAAAAGTGGAGCATGTTGGTAAAGTTGATATGTATCAAAAAGCAAAATAAAAACCACTGAGATATTTTTATGTAGCATTTCCATTCTTCTGGCAAGAATTTTGAAATATTCATCTATATATGAGCTATGAAATATAAGTTGTATCAATTTGATCTCATGTGAGTTTAAATGTCTTATATTTACATCAAAACAAGCATTTCGTGATATAAAGATGATCAGTAACAATCATTTGTTGTTGTTGCTAGATGTGGTCTAGTTGGTTCCAAGTCATACACAACAGAATGCAACATTCTAGATTCTGCACCAGACACACAATCTTTCTCATGTTCAAGTCTATTGTTGCAGACACTGTGGCATTCCCTCTAGTTGAAGGTCTTCCTTTTTTGTGTTGACCCACCACTCTCCCTAACATGACATCCTTTTCCAAAGATTGGTCCCTCCTGACAACACGTCCAAAATATGTCAGAGGCAGTCTAGCATCCTAGATTCCAAGGAGCACTCTGGTTGCATTTCTAATACAAAGATTTGTTGGTTCTTTTTGAAGTCCATGATATATTCAATATTCATCTCCAGCACCATAATTCAAGAGCATCAATTCTTTTCCTGTATCTCTTATTCAACATCCAGCTTTCACAACCATATGATGTGCCTGAAAATATCATGGCATGAGTGAGGCCCGCTGTCATCTTCAATGTGACATCTTCACTTTTCAACACTACTTAGAGGTCTTTTGCAACAGCCTTTTCCAGTGCAAGGTGTCTTTTGATTTCTTGACTGATGCTTCTGTGGGTATTGATTGTAGAACCAAGTAAAGCAAAATCTTGGACAACCTCAATCTTTTCTCCATTTATCATGAAGCTGTGTAGTGACCAAACAGTAAGGATTGATATTTTGCTGATGTTGAGGCACAATCCATACCAAAGGCTCTGTTCATTGATCTGCATCAGTAAATGTTTCAAATTCTCTTCACTTTCAGCAAGCAGTGTTGTATGATCTGCATAAGGCAGGTGTCAATGAATCTTCTTCCAATCAAGATGTTGCATTCTTCTTCATAAAGTGCAGCTAATCCCATTATTTGCTCATCATAGAGATTGAAGCAATATTACATAAGGACATACACTGTTCTTGACTTTAAACCAGACAGTGTTCCTTCATTCTATTCGAATGACTGCCTCTTGGTCCATGTACATTTTCCTCATGAGTGCAGTTAAGTGCTCTGGTATTCCCATACTTTGCAATGTTATCCATAATTTATTGTGATCCACACAGTAAAATGCCTTTGCATCATCTATAAAACATAGATAAACATCTTTCTGGTATTTTTTGCTTTCGACTAATATCCATTTGACATCAGCAATGATGTCCTAGGTTCCTCCCCCTCTTCTGAATCCAGATTGATTTTCTGGTAGTTCTCTCTCTATATGCTGCTGCAGTTGCTTTAGAATTATCATTAGCAAAATTTTGCTTATGTGTGATATTAATGTTATCATTTGATAATTTTCCCACTCAGTGGGATCCCCTTTCTTGAGAGTAGGCACAAATACAGATTTATTCTAGTCAGTTGACCAGGTAGCTCTTTTCCAAGTCGCTTGGCATAAGTAATTGAACACCTTTAGTGCAACATATGTTGAAATCTATTGGTATTCCATCAATTCCTGTAGCATTGTGTTTTGCCAATTCCTTCAAGGCAGCTTCTACTTCATCCTTCAGCACCATTGGTTCCTGATCATATGCAACCTCTTGAAATGGTCATCTACCAATTTTTTTGTTTTCGGTATAATGACTCTGTGTATTCCTTCCATCTTCTTTTGATGTTTCCTGTGCAATTTAATATTTTCCTTGTAGAGCCTTTCTTTATCACCACTTGAGGCTGAATTTTTTTCAATTCCTTTAGCTTGAGAAAAAGAGCATTTTCTTCCCTTTTGGTGTTCTATCTTCAGATCTTTTCACATGCCATTATAATATTTGATTTTGTTTCTCAAGCTCCCTTTGAAATCTTCTGTTTAGTTCTCTAACTTCACCATGTCTTCCTTTTACTTTAGCTGCTCAATATTCAAAGGCAAGTTTCAGAGTCTCTCTTTTGTCATGTAATTTGGTCTTTTCTTTCTATCATGTCTTTTTAATAACTTTTTGCTTTGCTCATGAATAATATCTTTGATGTCATGCCACAACTTGTCTGTTCCTCAATTATTAGTGTCTAATGCATCAAAGATATTCTTGAGGTGGTCTCTGAATTAGGTGGGATACATTCAAGTTCATATTTGGCTCTTACACACTTGTTCTAATTTTCTTCAGTTTTCAGTTTGAATTTCCATATGAGCAATTTATGGTCTGATCCATAACCCGCACCTGATCTTGTTCTGACTTTTGATATTGAGCTTTTCCATCCTCTATTTCCACAAATGTGGTCTATTTGGTTCCTGTATGTTCCATCTGGTGAATTCCATCTGTCTCATCACCATTTATGTTAGTGAAAAAATGTATTTGCAATGAAATATTCATTGGTCTGACAAAATTCTTATCATGTAATCTCCAGCATCGTTCTATCACCAAGGCCATGTTTTCCAACTACCAAGCCTTCTTCTTTATTGCCAATTTTTGCATTCCAGTCAGCAGTATTTATCGGTATATTCTCAGTGCATCTTCAATCTATTTCAGATTGCAGAAGCTGGTAAGAATCTTGCCTATCTTCATTTGTGGCTTTAGTGCTGGATGTGTAAATTTGAATAAGTCATATAATATAGTCATATTAACTGGTCTTCCTTGTAGGTGTATGGATATTATTCTATCATTGGCAACATTGTACTTTAGGACAGATCTTGAGATGTCTTTTTTGATGATAAATGCAACCTCATTTGTCTTTAATCTGTCATTCCCAGCATAGTAGACCATATGATTATCTGATTAAAAAATGACCATTGCCAGTCCATGTTAGCTCACTGAGGCCTAGAATTTCCATGTTTATGCATTCTATTTCCCTTTTGATGATTTCTAATTTTCCTATATTCATACCACATACATTCCACATTCAAATTATTAATGGATATTTACAGTTATTCCTCTTCACTTTTAGTCACACCACATCAGCAAATGGGGGTCCCTGGGGATTTCCTCTATTCCTGTCATTAAGATAGACTGTACTTTGTGAAGGTATCTCTTTCCCAGTTTCCTTTTGAGTGCTTTTCAATCTATGGGCTCATTTTCTGGTTCTATACGTGACAGTGTTTCTCTGTTATTCATAGGGTTTTCTATGACTAATTGTTTCAGGTATAGGTTAACCATGTCCTTCTCCTTAGTCTCTCTTAGTCTGGAAGCTTAGCTGAAACCTAGCCACCATCGGTGACCCTGATGTTTTCTGTATAGTGGGTGGCATTGCTTTCAGCATCACTGCAACATGCAAGTCCTCACAGAACAGCAAATTGGCAAGCATGTTACCTTAAATTTTATTTTTGTAGAATACTAAGCAAGAAATGCAAACAAAATTAACAGCAAGAACTTGCAAAAGAAAAGAAAAAGTTTTATAGTTTAGTACTGTTTACTCTTAATTGCTGGGGACTAACTCAGCTGGTAGAGCACTTCTCCTTACTCTCTAAAGATCCAGATTTGATCCCTGGCACTGAAAAACTGAAGGACATGGCAATCTGCTGCCAAAGCAATCCCAAAGTAAATCAGCCTTTGAAAACCCTATAAGGGTACTATGAGTCAGACAAGACTTGATAGCACCTAACAACAACTTTAATCACTTGTTTTGCTATTTGAACAAGAGGTTCCACATTTTCCCTTTTGCACTATGCTATGCAAATTAGTGGGCTGGGATTTAGCTCAGTTGGTAGAGCGCCGCGATGCAGTCTCTGAGGTCCCAAGTTCAACAACCAGCACCACAAAAACGGGAGAAAGACCTGGCAATCCACTCCCAAAGCAATCCCAAAACAGTCAGTCATTGAAAACCCTATGAGGGTCACTATGAGTCGGATATCGACTCGACAGCACCTACCAACCAACCATTCAAATTAATAACTGTGTCTTCCACCTGATGTGGTCTGTCCATTATATTGAACTTTATGAAAAGATTCCTTTATATTGATAATATAATGAATTATGTTAAATAGTAGTATTGTGGAGTGGGCAAAAGTGCCACTTCTACTTCTTTCACTCTTTTCCAATTTCTCTTGAGAAATTTTCTTCTAATCTATTCTGGGTGGGGAAGGTAGAGGATAGCATCAGAGTAAAGGTGAAATAGGCTACCATTTTCTAACAACCTGGTCTCATAAATTTTTCATATTTCAAACTTCCCTCCCACTGTTTTTAGGAGTTAGAATTTTAGAATCAAAGTCAGAAACCAATGCTTTTATATTTTGACCATTTTCAAATCATCACATTTGTCCTCTGAGTTAGAACAGCAACACCAACACTGTGTGGAAGACAGAACAATGGGCAACAGAATATATGAGTCAAAGGTGAATGTGCACATCAAAAATTCTATCCTACTGCATCTGCATATAACTGTTTTGAAAATGCTAGCCTTTCTTTTGGGTTTGATGTGTTCTGTTCTTGCTACAAACTATGTCTACATGATGACTTTGATAAATCTTTGAACTACTTTTCCTTTATGGGATATCCTTTTTCCTCTGTCACTTTTCTCATTGTTATCATGTTGTTGTTATGTACCAATGAGTCGGTGTCCCACTCATAGCAACCCTATGTACAACAGGTGAAACATTATTGTCATGCTTCTCTGCTATTCATAGTATTTTCAATAGCTGATTGTGTTTTGGGAGTGGGTTCCCAGGTCCTTCTCCCAAGTGTACAGCACGTGGTGTTCCCAGGCAGTCTCTCATGCAAATACTAACCAGGCTGGACCCTCCTTAGCTTCTGAGATCTGAAGCCACATTGGTACAGCTGCAGGCTATTGTTACCATCCATTTTGTTAACTGACTGTTATCAAATTATTTAATAGAATCTTTAAAATACTTCTAAACTCTTAAAACATTGTCTTGCTTTTGTACATGTAATAGAATGTGAAATCAAGATTTCCCTATTGCTCTGGAATAGGCTTATAGCACTGGAATAAGAAAATTAAGAAGTCTACATTCTATAGGAAGTTTCTAACAATTAGGAGTAAACAGTACGCTCAGGTCATGAAGACGGGTTACCAAACAAACAACCTCAGCAACCCTCATGCTGGCAGATCTCAGATGTCATCCCAAGTCTATAGACTACAGTCTTTCCTAGGGATCTGTTGGGTGTTGGTTCTGTGAGGAGTCATGAGAATCTCAAATCTCTTATATAAAATACAGTAGTATTTTCATACTACCTCCCACATCCTCCTAAATACTTAAAATCATGTCTAGATTACTTATAATACATTTCATAATGTAAATCCTATGGAAATAGTTATTGAATCAAAAGATGCAGAACCCACAGGTAAGGAAAGCATACTATATATTTTATTGATTCTAAGACTCATAATCCTTTCGTGTTTTTAAATATCTAAAATCAAGTGTCCTTATGTTCAGTACAGTCTTAACATTCTTTCAGCCTGGAAGAAGATAAAATATAGTTCCTCCTGCTGCTCATGCAAGACAACGTATTCGAAAGAGCCAGCATTAGCTGGGTGCAGTGGTGCATGACTAGAATCCCAATGACTTGAGAGGCCAAAACAGAAGGATTGTGAGTTTGAGGCCAGAATCAACCTGAGTAACTTAGTGAAACCCTGTCTCAAGATAAAAAACAAATATTTTAAAAAGCTGGGAAGGGTACTGGGGTGCAGATCAGTAGCAGAGTGCTTGGAAAGTATGCTCAAAGCCATGGGTTCAACCCCCAGGTACTGAAAATAATGATGATAATAATAATGATACTATTAATAATAATGGGCTGGGATTTAGCTCAGTTGGTAGAGCTCTGCGCTGCAGTCTCTGAGGTCCCGAGTTCAATTCCCAGCACCGCAAAAATGGGAGAAGGGCCTGGCAATCCACTCCCAAGGCAATTCCGAAACTGTCTGCCATTGAAAACCCTATGAGGGTCTCTATGAGTTGGATACTGACTCCACAGCACCTAACAACAACAACAATTAATAATAATAGTAATAATAATAATAATAATAGAACTGCAGTACAACCCAGTGGTAGAATATATGCAAAGTATGTGTAAGGTCATGGATTCTACCCTCAAGTACCCTCATGAAATAAACTAAAAAAAAGAAAAAGAAAGAAGGAAGAAAGTAAGAGAAACAAAGAAAGAAAGAGAGAGAGAGAGAGAGGAAGGAAAAGAAAGAAAGAAAGAAAGAAAGAAAGAAAGAAAGAAAGAACTTGCAGAGTGACTATCAAAGGCATAGAAGGAGATAGGAGATCCTGGAGGATCCTGGAGGGAAGCTGTTGACTCCAGAAATCAGACATTTGTATAGGAGAGATGCAGGTAGAAGCTAACCACAGGAACAGTTCCAAGGGATGTCTCTAGCTTCCCAGAACTACATTATTGCAAAATCTACTTCAGAGCTCAGGAGATTGTTCTTTGGGTCATTTATGGATTCCATTTTTAAAAAGTCTCATCTCTAAGCTGGGTGTGGTGGCACACACCTGTAATCCCAGCAACTTTTTTTTTTTTTTAGAAATTTTTAATGTACATCATAATGTGATTCATTTTGACATGCTTTTCGTTGTGACAATTTTCATATATGCAATTTGATAAGCATTATACATATAGGTTACCCCTTACCCTCCTCTATGTTTCCCCCCTCCCCCCTTCCTATCTAAGTTTCCCATCCAAGTCTTCTCTATCTTTTACTATATAG
>VMDO01016490.1:0-24274 GCA_007922755.1 Pedetes capensis
AAGTTTCTGGTTTTATGTTGAGATCTTTTATCCATTTTGAGTTAACTCTCGTGTATATTGAGAGATGCGGATCCACTTTCATTTTTCTGCATGTGGATGACCATGTTTCCCAGCACCATTTGTTGAAGAGGCTGTCCTTTTTCCAGTTTACTTGCTTTGCTCCTTTGTCAAAAATAAGGTGGCTATAGGTGTGTTGAAGCCCGCAGCTGTAGCCCTGTGGCATCCGATCTCGTCAGATCTCGGAAGCTAAGCAGGGTCAGGCCTGGTTAGTACCTGGATGGGAGACCACCTGGGAACACCAGAAGCTGTAGGCTTGGGAGAAGGACCTGGCAACCCCCTCCCCAAAAAAATCAATCTGCCATTGCAAACCCTATGAACAGCAGAGAAGCACTGACAATAGTGTTTCCCCTGTTGTACAGAGGGTCGCTATGAGTCGGATACCGACTCGACGGCACCTAACAACAACAACAACAACAACATAGGTGTGTTGAGGTATATCTGGGTCTTCTATTCTGTTCCAGATGTCTTCGGGTCTATTTTTGTGGAAGCACTTTCTTCAACTGGCTTCCTCCTCTTCTGATTTTCCCGACCACCTCTAGCCGGCCACTTCTCTTTGTGCTTTGCTGGCTGCTCTTCTTTCCCCTGACTTCTCGAGGTTAGAGGCCCCAGGGCCAGGCCTCTTGGCTCCTCTTGGCAGTTGGTCCCTTGGAGCTCTCACCTAGTCTCAGGGCTTCCAATAACATCTAAATGGCCACAATGCCTCATTTCATCTTTGCCCTGGGGCTCTCCCCAACTCCAGACTCTCCTGTCCACCTCCCATCTTGACCTCTGCCCTGGGCTGTTTTCTTGGTGTCCCAACTGACAGGGCCAACACCAAGTTTCTGGCCTTCCCTCTAATCCCATTTTCCCCCTGCCTCTCCTTCTCCGCTGATGGAAATCTCATCCTTTTATCTGCATTTCCTGTTTCCAGCTTCTAGAATACATCGAGGATCTGAGCGCTTCTAATGGATCTGTCGCTCCACTTGGCTCTCACTTGGATTATTTCAGCGATGTTCTAACTTTCTCATGTCTGCCCTCATCCTTCAGTAGTTTACTTATCACAGCCCCTAGGGTGTCCTTTTAACACATTATTCTAGCTCATGTTGCTCCTCTCTCTAAAACCTGGGCTACTCTCTTTTTGGTTTTGTCTTCTTCTTTGCCCTCTTGCCTACTTCACATTGACCTTGAACCACCCTGCAGTGAAGGAGTCCAGGCTATGTGAAGTGACCATGTGCAAGTGTTCCAGTCAAAGGCCCAGCCCAGGTCCCAGTTGGTAGCCAGTATCAACTACCAGGTTCTGTATTTGGGCTCTGGAAATTAGACTGACAGAAGACAGATTGACAAGAGAAAAAACAGAGTTTACAGATATATACCACACATGGACAAGAGGAAGAAACTCAATGAGTAACTTAAATGGTGGGTAGAAATATTTAGAATATTTAACACAGAGCAGTGGATTTGTTGAGAAATGGCAAGACACTTAGGGTTTAGTGGGTGCCAAACTGTTGTTGTTTAGGAAGGTAAATATAAGGCAGAACTAATGGGAGGTTGGCCTGGGATTTAGCTTAGTTGGTAGAGCGCCACTCTGAAGTCTCGGAGGTCCCAGGTTCAATCCCCAGCACCACAAAAATGGGAGAAGGACGTGGCAATCTACTCCTGAGGCAATCCGGAAACAATCAGCCATTGAAAACCCTATGAGGGTTGCTATGAGTTGGATATGACTCGACAGCACCTAACAACAACAATGGGAGCTAAGAGGTGCGTTAGTAAGATTTTATTATTGGGGAGATGTAGGGAGAGCGGGTAGGCAAGTCCAGAGCACAGCTCTGGGAATCTGGCAGCAAAACCTTAGTCCTTATATTTGGAGTATAAAACAATTTATACCGGACACTTAAGTTGTAGAGAATACAGACAGAATTTATTAAAGTTAGTATACCTTTGTTGTTGTGGTTAGGTACTGTTGAGTAGAGTCTGACTCATATACATCCTCATAGCATTTTCAATGACTGATTGTTTCAGGAGTGGCTTGCCACATCCTTCTCCCAAGTACACCATTACAGGGGAAACTTAGGCACATGGAGAAGTTTAGGTAAACCTGGAAAGGAAATTGGAAAAGCCTGCATTCCCTAGGTGACTCTGCCTGAGAATGTTTCTATTTCCCAAGGGAAGGCAAAGAAGCCAGAGAACAGAAGAGTTAAGCAGGCTTTTAGAAGGAAAGGTGCCTTGGGTAGACAGAGAAGATGGCAGGTTCGAGAGAGGGAGAGATGTACATGTGGTTGTTGGAGAAAAAAGAGAAAGAGCAGAGGGAATGGAAGAAAAATGGAAGAAGAGACAGCTTGTGGGAAAAGAGCAGAAGAGAGAGTGGGCACCCGTTCCCTCTAGTTTTATTCAAACTAGCATGTACCCAGTGTCACATCAGCCCTGGGTGTCCAGCTCTGGGAGCTCAGTGTGATGTGGACCTAGGGTCTTTGTTTTGCAAATGGCTCAGTGGCTTGGGTAGGGTGTGGGACTCCTTTGAAAATGTCCCTCCAGTGTCCTCAGAGACACACACATGTGGCTTCCTCATCATGGTGGAAGGGGAGGAGCCATTTCAATCCCTTTTTCTCCATATTGCTTGCTAATGGCTCAGCTAGCTACATAACAGTTTGTTAGGTTGATTCCTCTTGGTGATAAGATTCTAGAGTCATCTCAGGGGGTTAAGAAGCAAAGAGATATCCTCTTTTTCCAGGTATGGGAAAAGGGAACACTTACAAATGGAAATTTATGTCCTGCTTTTAGGCAAATATGGAGGACAGAACGAGTTTTTGCTTGTGCTGTTTCTCAACTGTTTTCAGGTCAAAATAAGTCTTATGACTAAGTCACATATTTGTTGTTGTTGATAGGTGCAGTTGAGTCGGTATCTGACTCGTAGCGACCCTATGTACAACAGGTGAAAGACTATTGTCAGCACTTTTCTGCTGTTCATAGGGTTTTCAATGGTGGACCCATTTTTGGGAGTGGGTTGCCGGGTCCATCTCCCAAGCCTACAGCACCTGGTGTTCCCAGGTGGTCTCCCATCCAAGTACTGACCTGGCCCGACCCTGCTTAGCTTCTGAGATCTGATGGGATCAGATGCCACAGGGCTATAGCTGCAGGCCAAGTGGCATATTTGGGGGTAGCATATTCTGATCCTTTACAACAATAAAGACAATATTTCTTCATAGAGTTGTTATGAGCACAAATAACATTTTAGCACATGGCGAGGCATACAGAAATTGTTCAGTGATCATTCATTAAAAATGCACTTATTAGCCAGGCACAGTGGTACATGCCTATAGTACTAGTGACTAGGGAGGCTGAGGCAGGAGGATCACAATTTTGAGCCTGGAGGGAGCCTATTTTACTCAGCAAGACCCTCTCTCAGAACAATGGGCTAGGGGTGCAGCTCAGTGGTAGAGCACTTGCAAAGTTTGTGTGAGGCCTTGAGTTTAACCCCCAAGTGTTAGGTAGCTAGCATAGGCATTAGCAAGGCAGTGTGGAGGAAAAGGGGATTGAAGTGGCTCCTGCCTTTCCACCATGATGAAGAAACCATGTGCATCTCTGAGGACATTGGAGGACATTTTCAAATGGGTCCCATACCCTACCCAAGCCCTCAAGCCATTTACAAAACAAAGACCCTAGGCCCACATTACACTGGGCACCCAGAGCTGGGCACTCAGGGAGGATAACACACTTGGTGTGCCCTAGTTTGAATAAAACCAGAGGGAACATGTGCCCACTGCCTCTTTTTCTGTTCTTCTCTCATCATCTCTCTTCCTTTCCACTCCTAGCTCTTCTCTTCTCTCTCCAGGAACCATGTGCAGGTCCTTCTGTTCTCTCACATGAACCACCTTCTCTGTTTATCGAAGACACCTTTCCTTCTAGGAACCTGCTGACTCTCCTGTTCTCTGGCTTCTTTACCTTCCCCTGGGGAATAGAAACATCCTTATGCTGATTCACCTGGGAATCTAGGTTTTTCCAATTTCCTTTCCAGGTTTACTTAAGCTTCTCTAGGTGCCTCAGTTTTCCCTGTAATTATTCCTTAAAGATGTACTAGCTTTAATAAAAGTATTATATATTCTCTACTATAATTTAAGTGTTGGGTTTAAATTCTTTTATATTTTGAATACAAGGACCAAGGTTTTTTAGGTTTTGTAGCTGGCCTCTCACTTTGGACCAGTTGAGCGGCAGCTCCCAGCCTCATCTTCCTGGTAACACAGTACTGCAAAAAACAAAACAAAACAACAATAACAACAAGAAGAAAAACCTGCTTATTGAGCGTGTACTCTGTGCAAGGCTGTGTGCAGGGGTGCCTGGCAAACAAGGATGAGAAGTCCCAGTTCATGATCTTCAGAAACTTGTCAGGCTGCTGAAAGGATAGTCCCTCCAGACTACTGCAGCACAGTAGGATATTTGCCTCAATGGGACTGTGACAAAGAAATCCCAAACCCATGAAGGGGTCAAGGAAGGCTTCACGGTGGGAGAAGAATTTTATCTGCAACTTGAAGGCATGAGGTGAGTTTGCCAGGTGTGCGAGCTGGGAAGGGTGTGCCAGCTGGGAAGGGTGTGCCAAACAGAGAGAAGGTCCTGTGCACAGGTTCAGGAATGGAGCTGAGCATAGCATGTTCCAGAACTGAAGGTAGCTGAGTGTTTCTGGAGTATTACCTGTGTGGAACTGGTGGGGATGCTGGTAGGGAGGTGATGAAGGTTGAGCCCAGGCAGTAAGAAGGAATCAGGGTGGAGAGCTTCATTCATCATGCAGAGGAGAGTTGATTTTATTCTGAAGGGAACAGGAAGCACTGAATTATCTGGCTGTCAAGAAGTGACAAAAATATTCTTTTTATTATTTATAAATGTTGGTGGAGTACAGAGTAATAAGTCTTTGCTGTATCCATTATGTAACTATTATATCAATTATGCTTAGACATTCGTCAACTTATGTATTTTACAGAACCATAATTCCCATATATTCACAAAGTTGCATCATATATTTTGAGGTACTCCTCTTCCCCTTTGGCCCTCTACTTTATTTCTCCTGCCCTTCCCCTATTCCCCAACCTCTGTTCTTCCCCCCAACTGATCTCCTCCCCAATTCTTTCAGCTTTGCTTATATTTGCCCTTCATAGATCAATATGGTTGATCATTTTTATATATCTACATATGTATGGGCTGGGATTTAGCTCAGTTGGTAGAGCGCTGCGCTGCAGTCACTGAGGTCTGGAGTTCAATTCCCAGCACTGCAAAAGTGGGAGAAGGACCTGGCAATCCACTCCCAAGGCAATCCCGAAACAGTCAGCCATTGAAAACCCTATGAGGGTCGCTATGAGTCGGCTACTGACTCGATGGCACCTAACAACAACAACAACAACAACAACAAACATATGTATAGTTTTTTTTCTTTAAGTTAGGTTTAGCTCCCACATATGGTATTTCTCTTTCTGGGACAGGATTTGTTCGCTTAAGATAATGTTCTCTAGTTCCATCCATTTTGCTGCAAATGACATAATTTCATTCTTCTTTATTGCTGAGTAACATTCCATTGTGTATATATATTACAATTTTTCTATCCATTCGTCTGTTGAAGGATATCTTGATTGATTCCATACCTTTGCTTTTGAGAAGAATGTGGCATTAAATATGGAAGTGCAGATGTCCCTGTGTATGATGACTTATCTTCCTTTAGGTATATTCCCAGGAGTGGTATAGCTGGGTCATATGGCAGATCTATTCTTAGTTTTCTAAGGTATCTCCATATTGATTTCTAAAGTGGCTGAACTAATTTACAGTCTCACCAGCAGTGTGAAAATGTTCCTTTTTATCCACATCCTTGTTATTATTTGCCTTGTTAATTTTGGCCATTCTTATGGGAGTGAGATGGAATCTCAGTGTTGTTTTGATGACAAAACAATTCTTACACATGAGAGATGAACTGAGCATTTTCTTAGCTTTGCTTTGTAGAAAATAGTGCCTCTGACTGATGCTCTCAGCAGGACCTATGCTGTGATTTGTTTTGTCCAATTGTACCACTGAACTATTCTCATTCTCTTGTGGGGAGATATTCATGATCCAATGGAAAAGAATGGAGAATCCAGAAAGAGACCATCTAGTGGAAGGACTGAATTACTTTCCTATTTTTCCTATAGAGAATAATATCAGTGCCATATGAAGCAATGATCAAAGAGTACATAGCAAAAAAAGAAAAAAATTAGGGAGAAATTTAGGAGAGATGTTCAATAATGATATGAAGATGGCATTACCTAGATTGTATGAGTGTTTTTTATATTGCTGTTTCATAAATTTGAGGTTCTATAATGCTTTCTTTCTCATTCTGAATTCATTTTTGTATCTTCTTTTGTTATCAGCAATTTTGCATTCTTTTCCTTAAGGAAAGTTCTATAAATTGAATGTATTTTAGAACCCACAAAACCTGGATAAGCTGCTGAGACCTGGACTATCCTTTACTGGTTTCCCTAAACCTGCCTGCAACTTTGTAAATAGTCATTTCATTAAACTCTCTTTGATTTCACCATGATGGAAATAATAGTGTTCATACTAGCCATAATCTCTGTTCATCACTTGTACATTCTAGTCCTTTGTATGTATGAAGAAATTCACAATAATAAAAAGGATATGTGATATATATGATGTATATGTGTGTATATATAAAATGTATAGGCCATGACCTTATTAACAGTGCTCCCTGGAGGGCAATAGGGAACAGAGGTTAGATGAAGAATTACTTTGATTGCGTTCCCATTTATTACTATTTCTCATGTTTATGTATTTGATTCTCAAATTAAATTTTCGTTTCATTTTTATTCAAACAACAACAAAAACAAAACCCTGGGCTAGATCCTATCTTATTCAACCTAAAAGCCTGAGCCTTTCAAGGGTTCATGCGCCCCACTTATCCCAGCCTGGCTTACCTCTCTGCTTTGCCTCTGCTTTCCACCTCAGTCATTCCTAGGCAGTCATGCTGACCTCTTGCTGACCTTCCCTTCAACACATCAAGAACCGTTTTGCCTCAGGGCACTGCCATTCCCTCCATCTGGAGAGAATGATTTTCTCTCAGATATCCCCGAGGCTGGCCCCTCACCTGCTTGATATCAAGGCTTAGATGTCCTTCTAGATATCCAGTGACTTTCTGATCCTCCATTTAAAATCCTACCTTACCTCCACCCCAGTACTTGCTCCATTTTCTGTTTACATGTTCTTCACAGCAATTATCACTAATATACTGGAGGCCGGACCTAAGTTTTTTTCATTTTCCTTTTCTTTTTTTTGTGGTACTTGGGGTTGAACCCAGAGCCTTGCGCATACTTTGTGAGGGTTCTACCACTGAGCTACACCCCATGGCACCTTTTTTATTTTTTATTTTGAGACGGAGTTTGTTACACAGGCTGCCTCTGGCCTGGAACTTGCAATTCTCCTGCCTCAGCCTCCCAAGTTGCTGGATTATAGGTGTACACAAGGATGCCCTGCTTCAGCTTTTGATTGTTGTTGTGAGGTGCCATTGAGTCATGTCCAACTCATTGTGACCCTTATAGGGTTTTCAATGGCTGATTGTTTTGGGAGTGGATTGCCACGTCCTTCTCCCATTTTTGCAGTGCTCGGAATTGAACCTGGAATCTCAGAGACTGCAGAGCATCGCTCTACCAACTAAGCTAAATCCCAGCCCTCAGCTTTTGATTAGCATTTAGTTAATCAGTGTTTTTTTCACTAGGCCTATCTAATTCTCACCAACAGTGAAACATTTGCTTGCTTAATTATTTGAGGATTTTGTCTTTCTGAATTTACCTGTTTTTAAGATTTATTTGTAACTCCCAAATCAGTACTCCTGGTAATTTTGTGGCCATTTGTAGACACGCACTGGACTGTGAAAAATTCACACACTCTCCGGGGCAGTGGCTGAACAAAGCTGTTCTCTACCTTTTTCTTTCCGCTATCATATGGTCAACAACTGTCCTTTTGGTGGCCTCCTTAGTGCCAGGTGTTTTATGCTTTTGTGCTTTTAGTCCCTCAATAGTGAGGGGTGAACCAAGGGCCTCATGCTTGCTAGACAAGCACTATGCCACTGAGCTGCACCCCCAAGTTGTGCAGGCTGCCTCTGGCCTGATCTCTCGATCCCTCTGCCTTTGCCTCCCTAGGGGCTAGGATTATAGGTGTGTGCTTGGGTGCCTGGCTCAGTTTTATGCTTTTTGTAGGTGATTTTACTGTTTAAAATGGGCAAGCAGGGTACTGATATGCTGGATAGTGCTCAAGTGTAAGAAAGATGTAGTGTGCCTTATCGGGAAAATATGTGTGTTAAGCTTTTCAACATTATATACTACATAAGTGCTTTTCAATAGAGACACAAATAAAACAAAGTTATGTATGGATTGGTTGACAAAGTGTCATGACCAGGGGCTCACAGAAACCCAAAACTGTAGCTCCCCCTAGGAGCAGTGGTTCAGGATTCACTAACTGAGAGTTTGGTAATGTTATATAATATCCCATGAATAGTGAGAATTGATTGTAGATTGAAATTCCACAACACAGCATGTTACATAAAGGGCTACTGAAGTTAAAGCTTTTTGTAAAAGGAGTGTGCTCCAAATCTTTCCTCCTATAAACTTGAATTTTCCCATTTCTAGATCGCATGATATGTGGTTTACTTCATGCCTATGTCTGATCTTTAAACGTGAACTCCTTGAGGGCTGTCCTGTGCACTTGTTTGAACAATGCCTCTTATTAAACAGACACTTCATAAATACCTGCTGTTGAGACTGAGAGACACTCAGGGGCAAAGTGTGACATGGCGTGGGCTTAGGTGGACACACACATCATTCAGCCTGTGACATTTCTGGGAGAGAATCCATAGAATGCTGTCAGTTGATCTAGGAGGCTTTGTACAAAAGAAATGCAATAGCACAGCCCATGTTCTATAGGGCTAGGAGCAAACTGTGAAGTCAGGGCATACTAGGATCATGGTTATGATCTTAGCTATACTCTGGGATCACCAGGGCAGCTTTAAAAATCCCATCTCTGAGAATCACCTCCAGAGGTCCTGATATCCTGATATCTGGAGGTCGTAATGTGGTGGGTCTGGGGTCCAGACTCAGGTCTTAGTCTTCAAAAGGTTTACAGGTGATTCCAGTGTGCAGCCAGACTTGAAAGCCCCTGCCCTTGGGAATGCTGGATTCAGGATTTGGGCAAATAGAAGTTATCAAGTCTGCCAGGGGTAGACCTCTGCAGATGTCTCTCACCTGGTACCAGGGACATCTTTGGAACCTTCTGAGACTCTCCTCTAATTCTGGTCCTGTTCATTGCTAGGGCAGGCATGGGGCAAACTCAGAGGTGGTGATTGCTACTGCCATTTTATTCTGAATCAATGTTTTGGTGGAAAAGGGAGGAAAGGATTCTGAAACACGGGCTGCAAAATAGACTCCTGCCCCTGGCAGGTGAATCTACCTGGTCTCAAAAGGCTAAATCCTACTTTGATAATTTTTGTCCCTCAAGGCAGTTTATCTTTTGAATTCGCTTTCTCTTCTCAGGTCCCTGACCCTGTCCACCTTCCCATATGATACTTGATGTCTCTTTTCTTTTTAGCAAGGTGAGCTGAATTCCTTCTTGTGGGCCATAAAACTAGATCCACCTCCTTAATTCTTAGGCACAATCTATGTCCCATACACCTGGGTCTGAGACTGTATCGCCGACATCTCCAAGGAGGAGGCCTTTAGTGGAGCAGCATTGTGTACTTTAAGCTGGACCTCATAGCCCCTTATACCTTTGCAGTCCTCACCAGGTGGCAGATGCTGCTGCAGGGCCAGAACCTCCAAGACATGCTCCCCAGCAATACCTACTGCTGCCTCAAGCACCACCTGGAGTGTGTCAAGCTCATGATGCCCTCCTGAGTGGCCCCTGACCAGCATGGTAAGGGGCTCTATGTAGCCTACCTCTTCAGAGCCATCATGGGGAGCTGGGAATGCAGGAGGCCCAGTTGGGTGATGTTCATCTCAACTGCTGACCGAAGTGGACATTAAGTCTTGAGGGGTGCCTGTTTCAGACCTGTACCTTGCCCAGGAGGCCAAGCAGCTGAGGAAACAGACAAGGGCAGTGGAAAAGGCAGAAGAGCAATGTCATCTGTTGAATGGGCTGAACTTTTCACAGGTGAGCCTCTTGTGCAGGAAAGATCTGGTGGCATTTAATTGTGTGGGTGAATCTGTTGAGGACCAGAGGCACAGCTTAGCGAAACATTGTCTTCATTCAAGAATGCTGTTCTGGGGATTAAAAAATAAGCCTGGGCCTGGGGATGTAGCTCTGTGGTAGAGTGCTTGCCTAGCATGTGGGAGGCCCTGTATTTGATCCTGAGCACCACAAATAAAACCCCCCAAACAAAACAAAAACCAAAAAACGAAACAACAAAACAAAGAGCCAAGAGTAGTGACATGGCTGTAATTATAGCACTTAGAGGTGGGAAGATTTTGAGTTTGAGGCCAGCCTGGGCTACATAGTGGGCCTCTTTCTCAAAAAACCAAAACGAACCAACCAACCAAACAAACAAAAAACTCCAAAACAATCAGCACCCCTCACTGCCCCCCCAAAAAACCTGTTTGAGTATTTGCCAAGAAGGAAAGAAAACTGTCTTTTTCTTGTCCTCCCAACAAATATTGCATGTCTTTCAATGCATTTTAATTTAGATTACTCATTAAATGGCCCACATGTTCTCAGCCTCTCAAAGTTTGAGAAGCTGTAGACATGTGGATGCCACTCTGGTTGTCACAGGATATATCTTTGTTTGGAGATGATACTGGTGGCCATGGCTGTTTTAGGTAACAGCTGTCCCTTTGAGCTCATTGTTGTCCCTCTTGAAATTTTGAACTAGGATTGTTGTTTAAAGGACATTCAATAGCCTAACAATAGTGTTCTTGAGTTGATAATGAAATCTAGGGAATTTACTTTGCTAAAATTCTATAATATTAACATGTACTCCAGTGCTAAAATAGCATTTGTCTGGCACAATGGGATTTATAGACAAGATTGCTAATTGTATTGATCTTCTGGGAGAGGTTTTATTGCACATTATTTTTGAAACCTAGAGAGCCAATATTCTAATGTTTTCAATATTTGCATATAACATAACATTTGGGGGTGGGATGGTCCTGTTCTTTGATGAGTTGTTGGTTTTGACCACTCAATTTTGAAATTTATAAGCATTTTAACTTGAGCTAGAATCTTGTTTCATGCTTCAAATTGAGAGGAAAAAAAACCCTTGGGAGTAATATAGCAGCTCAAGCAAGGTTTCTTTGAAGGAAGGTATGTGGCATTGTCTCTCTCTCTGCCAATTTAAAAGCTTTACTAGTACTTAAATATACATATATATATATATGCTGGGATTTAGCTCAGTGGGTAGAGTGCTGCGCTGCAGTCTCTGAGGACCCAAGTTCAATTCCCAGCACTGCAAAAATGGGAGAAGGGCCTGGCAATCCACTCCCAAGGCAATCCTGAAGCACTCAGCCATTGAAAGCCTTATGAGGGTCGCTATGAGTTGGATACCAACTCGACGGCACTTAACAACAACAATATATATATATGGTCAAGAAAAGACTTTACAGTTACTCTTAACAGGTGAGTCCTTCAGTTTGCTTAAAGAGAGACAGTGTTTAAAGGAGGAGAGACCTGTGGCCCAGGATAGTCCCTGACAGGACTCTGCCACAGCTTGAGTGGACACAATCTATCCTCAGTCCCAAGGAAAGCAGCAGCTGAACAGCAGGCAAGGCTTCTGGCTCTTTCTTATGGTCCCACTGAAACCCAGTCCTCAAAGCCAACCATGCAGGTGTCTGCCCAAGGCAATCACACTACATACCCTCCAAAACCCATGGAGGAGCACTGTCACCTCCCCTCGCCTCTGCGGAAGCTTGTGGTGACCTTGGACAGGCCACATAAAAGCTGTCACCAGAAAGTCATCATGTGTGACCTAACCACATACACTTAGGGCTGGGAAGATGATAGCAAGAGTTTCAAGTGGCGGCACTTGCAATTCTAAGTGCTCTCTGTGAATGAAAAGTGTTAGTGGTAACTTAGCAGGAAATGGTATTTTTACAGTTAGGCCAGACATAGTAAGGTTCTGCTTACATGTAAGATAACTGCTTGCTCTCTTAGAAAGCCTGGCTTTCAGGCAGATTTGGGCCAAAATCTCAGGAAAGCACAAAGACAGTCACTGCTATCATACTACCCTGTGACAGAGTTCACCTTCTCCAATTCAGCCCGGCCCTGTGGGGTGTGCTCCTCCCGGTCCGGCCCGGAGGTTTGGATGGGCGGCGCCACCGCACACACAGATACTAAACACAGTTCACTCAGGACCCTTGGGTTGAGGGGCTCGGACTCCTGAGGTCCTCGGGACCCCAGATGAGATGGAGAAAGGAAAAGCCTTAGGTGCTTTTGCCTTCCAGGGGCAAACACCTGTGTTGGTTGGCTCAGTGGTCACGAGGAGACAGCTGTTGCTTCATCAGTGATCAGAAGGAGAGCAGGTTCTTTCCTTGTTGATGATTGCAACGGGAGAGCATTCTTTCCTCACTGAAGGTCCAGGGAAGAGGAGTGGGACAGGTGTTTCCTGTGGTCCGGGCAGGAATGGGTGAGGAGGTGGAAAAAGGATCAAGCTGCCACAGTGCAGCTCTTTATACAGCTCGCCCACAGAATGGCCTGAGCCAATCAGCTTTCAGTCCAATTGTCCAATCAGGAAGGGTTTTGTACAAATGTGCAACCAAGTCACTTTCATTTTTCCTAGATTTCTAATTTATAAACCAGATATTCAAAAGCCGTTTTCCCAGTTTGGGTGTTTTTGCCAATTTCCTCTCAATTTTTCCCTACACATCCCTCTTTTTCTTTTAATTTTGTAATTTGATGGGCATGTTCTCTGAATAATTATACCATTATAGAATGTTTTAGGTCCTGATCATTTACATCACATTTTACATTTTGAACTCTCCTGATAACTACACATACAATTATATTCATAAGGCTTACAGCTATAATGGTAATACATAACAGAGCAGTTTTAAAACTCTAAACAATTCCCTGGAGCAAGGCCAAGGCTGGTGAGTCTTGCCACAGCCGATGTTGTCCAACTGGTACCCCAATTCTCTTTCTTACACATAACAAATAGATGTTTTCTTTGTTAAAGTCCATACTCAAAGAAGTATTTACACAGGCATCCAATTTACATTGTTTACAAAAGATTGACCCATCCATCTTGTTCCATTTTGTCTCCCCTCTTAACATTACATATAGGAGTCTTACACAAGTTCTTAATTCATTTTAGACTTTTTACCAGGGTCTGAAGTGCTTACTGCCCAAGGAGGTTTAATTGCAGCCACCAACTTCCACAGGTGTACTTGTGGAGGTGACTTTTCAGTTACCTGGAGTGAAGGTGGGATTAGTTTGTAGTCGGTACCATACTTTTAACAATGCATGTGCCAATTCTATGAGCGCTTTCTCTAAACCTGTGTGTTCCCACCCCATTTTTTCTCGGGGACTTACATGAACACCCTCACATTTTCTTTATGTAATTACTCTATTGATATGGGCTCTGATCCATGCCTTTTGGCATCCATGGCACCTCTTTGACTTTCCTTGACCCAAATGCTGGAACATACAACTTCTTTTTGCTTGATTTTGGCCAGATCTTATTGACCACTCTCAAGCAGTGCCTTTCCTTTCCCCCATACATATAGGCACATCTTCACTTCCCACATTATATAGTTTCTGATGACCTTTCCCTCCTCCTCTGGTTTTAGTGGGCCTCTTGGATTGTAAGTTCCCACTACCCATGGCACTTCACCGGTATAAACAGTTACCGGTGCGTCATCCCAAGTAACCTCCCTATTGAGCAGGGGGTTGGGTACATACACCCAATACACATAGCTGTTATTCATGGCATTATTTACCTCTGTTACATTTACCTCTTTTACCATAATTGGCTCTGCAGCTGTTGCCATTGGCATGGCAGATGGTGCCAATGGAGCATCATTATTAACAGTGTTAGGGTACACTTTCCAATTTCGCCATTGCTCCTTTTTTTCTTTTTGTAGTCTCACCCGGTTTGGTGGTTTTCTCTGCTGTCATTATTGCTTTTGGGTTCATTGTTTGAGCTGTCCTCAGTTTCATCACTCCCTCTGTCAGCCCTTACATTCTTCATGCCCCCTCTTCTGTCATGGTTCCCTGGGCATTCGGAAGTTCGTGGCTCACTGTCCAAGTCCTTGTCCCCTTTTTTGGTGTTACTACCCTCGGCATCCTTTGCTTTCCAGACATTTCGCACTGGGATCCAAATTGGCTTGTCTACCCCCATGGGAAAACATACGCCGAACCTTGGCCTTGGGTTAGTAACATGTCAGGCCCCCTTCACTTTCCAGTGAGAGGGTCCTTCCACCAAACTAAAATTTCTGGTGGCCTTGACATCTGTCCCCAGTGCCTTTTCACTCTGGACCTATTTTTGTGTTTTTGAATATTAAGTATATTGATAGTTGTTAAGGCTTTACTAAGTATTACATTGGGTGGGTACTCCCCGTCTTTCCCCCTTTATCTTTTTATAATTGTTGTTTTAAAGTTTTGTGGGCCCTTCCTATTATGGCCTGTCCCTGGGGGTTGTAGGGAATACCTGTGTTATGGGTTACTGTCACAATTCTTGGTGCCATAAAGGCTTTTTCAGACTCCCTGCCTTTTTTAATTCTTATTTTTTCCTCATTATCAGTTAAGATTTTATGACCTTTATAGAAAGAAGTTAGAAGAGTATCCTCAACATATGTTGACTTAGTAGGAACGTCAACTTCTAAAGAGATTGTAGTTACTATCAAAGATACAAACTTATACAATGTTATTGAGTCAATTCTAATTGGAACACTAATAATGGCCCTTTGGCTCCAAGGTTCCTTTTCCCAAAATTTACAATTTGACAGATTTAGATTGAAAACCATTTTCTTATATTTTTTAACATCATATGTCACATGATTGTAATTTCCATCAGTCCACTCTATTACAGAAGCAATACCTTTTAAATATGGCTTTATATTGTTAATATTAGTAATTTTATGTATCTCATCACTGATAATATCCTTATTTACTATTAAATTAAGATTTTGGGAATTGAATCTACCAGTACATTTCATGCATTGAATATCTATTGCACCTTGAGAGACCTTTTCTTTTAGGTATGGTTGTAAATAATCCACACAAAACTTGTGTTGACAAGACATTACATCTAACAATTTGTCCTTAGAATGTCGTAAAAGGCACCAAGAGCATTTTACAGTTGGTTTGTTAACAGGAGTTAACCCATCATTAGAACATACATCTTTGACATTTATCATTTTGTCCATTTCACCATTGAGCTCCTTTGATTTACATTTGAGCTTTTCTGTTCTATATTTACTTTCTTTAGTATTGTCATCCTTTAAACAATTAGCCAATTGATCCTTTTGATTTATTTGTACAAAACAGATCTTAACTAATTGATGTTCTTCCTTTAACACAGGTAGTTTGTCAGATCCTGTCATTTCTGATTCTTTGTTACTCAACAATCCTAAATTTGTAAAATTGTAGTTAGAGCCTTTATTATTTGCTGAGGCATCAGTTTTGGGTTTTAGTCCTGCCCCCACAGGTACAGTCCAGTGCATCTGGAGCCTGTCTCTATCTCTCTGTGGTTTTTCCTTTTCCTTGCTCTTGTCCTTATTTGTATTCTCTGGAGGTCTCTGTTTTATCTTCCTCTGTGGCTTTTCTCTTTTCTGGTCCTTGCCCTTACTCTGGTCCTCTATAGGTCTCTGTTTTGTTTCTCTGGGTCTGGCCTCAATCTTTTCCTGTGGTGTTTCCTCATCCTTCCTTTGTGGCTGGGCTACAAGGCATCCCATCATGTTGAAGGCTTATGGAGGGGTCTGCCATCCTTATGGTAGCTGGACCAGCACATTTCCTCAGTGTGGCCCATTTTGTCACATCGCTGGCATGGACCAGGAGGCCTATTGTTATTCTCCTCGGATCGTTCCTCCATCCTCTCTTTTCTGGGCCCTTCCTGCCTTTTTGGGCATTCCCACCACCAATGTCCCTTCTCCCCGAAGTTATTACATCTGCTGGGTCTCCTGTCTTTGAATTTCTCTGCAATTACGGTAAAGGCCTTAGCGATGCTGTCTGCCATTTGGTCAGTGAAGGCTCTGGCCATGACTGTGGCGATTTGGGTCATGGAACCCACATCCTGTGTGGCCACAATCCAATCCTCCAGGGTCCCATTCTTTAGGCCCTGGCAGGCTTGCATGCAGTCACTGGACATGCCATCCCACACCAAGTGCTTAAGCAATTCTGCTTTTGCACCTTCATGAATAACCTTATGCTCCAGACTCTTATTGACCCTGTCAACAGTCCACGAACAGTTCATTTTGCCTCTGTCTGAGCGACACTAAACTTGGTGTCGCCCTTTCTCTTGGTAGCCTATCCTACGCTCTCTGGGCACATATTCTTATTTGGTCAAATGAATGTGCTGGTCCCATTGCTTGCCTTGTAACCACTGAGTATATAGGTCCTTCTCCTAACAAGCAGTCTGCCCCAATATCTACCCCATCCGGGTATTTCTCTCAGCCTGCTGCTTACATTCGTCCTGGTATAGAGCTTCCCACTGGATGAAAGTGGGCCCTGGAAGGACCGCCCTTGTTAGGTTCCTCTAATCCTGTGGAATGTTTGCCCTAACAGAGAGACTGTTAAGGAGTGTTTTCGTCCATGGGGAGTGCGGTCCATCCTCCCTAACAGCTGCCCTTAAGTCCTTTAAGTCCTTGGGCTCATATGGGTACCACATTTGTGGGTGCTCTGGAGTTGGTATTACATTGACCGGGTATGCCTGTGGCCCATAACTGCCTATGCCTATGGGCTGTCCTGTCCAAGGTCCTGTGCTCGCCAGGGCAAGTTGATCTAGGGTTGGGTAGAGCCCGTCCCTCAAGTGTACTTCCTGAGGGTGTGCTTCTGCCGGAAGCTCCTCCCTCCTCACTTCCGGTGTGTGTGTGGGGGAAGTTCCCCTCCTTTGGGTCTGGCTTCTGTCCTAGGCCCCTCCCCTTGAGGTCAGACTTCATCCAGTAGTTCGGGGCCCAGCTCTAGATGGAAGCCCCTCCCTTCTCAGAGGTCCTGCCTCCCTCATTTGAATAATAACCTCCTTCAGCTTCTGAAGTACCTCCACTGTATCCAACGCTGTGTTGGCCTTCGGCACGTGTCTCTCATTGGCACTTTCCTGCCGCTTTTCATGGCTCTAAGTGCTGCGAGCCCTTTAAATAATGCTGGTGACACATTACTATTTCCTCTGCACACAGCTGCTCTGGCTGCTTCATTAACCTATTCCCATACCTCCATTTTCTCTAAATCATCCACGGCTAGCCACGGTGCTATTGCTAGTGCCTCTTTCCAGAATTTTCTTGTTTCGCTTTTGCTCAGTTTATGCCCGCCCTGTTTTAATTGGGCTTTTATGCTTTTCCATTGCTCCTCTGAGATTTTACTTTTGCTGCTTCCCATGGCTACTACTTTTCTTTAACTCACGGGAGGTACACTATGCTTCTTGGTTTCTCCTATTTTTCTTTGTTTCCTTCCCAAAGACGGGAGGGTTTCTAACTCAGTTTGGCCTTCCTTAGGTTCCCCAAACCTCCTGAGCTCTTTGGCTCCCATTCAGACCTCTTCTATGGGTCCTTTTTTCTCATGGAAGCCCTTTGCTTCCTCCCTTCCTCGGCAGGCTCTTTTCCTGCCTTTCCTTAGAGCCCTTTGCTCCTTTCTTTGCAGCAGGCTCCTTTCCTGCCCTTCCTTGGTGCCCTTTAGCCCCTTCACAAGCCCTTCTGTGGCCCTTTCTAACAGAAGCTCTTGGCCTCCTTTCTATGTTAGGCTTTGGCCCTGCCAAGCCGCTTTTCGCCTTTCTGTATCTTCCGGCTTGCTGGGAGGTTCCGTTCTTTATGCTCTCCCGTGCCTCTCTCTGGTGGTCTTTCCTAAGAGTATGCCTCCCCTACACGCCTGCGCAGACTGGTCCCCAGACTTAGGGTCCCTGCCTAGGGCTGCATACACCTATACTTGACCACGTGCTCTCCCAAAATTGCGCTTACTTCTATTGCTGCGGACAGACCCGTTGGCCTTCCGTCCGTTGCTCATGGTCCTTGCTAGTTGTCCTCATGGCCTCCAGTATGGCTTCCTGTCTGGCTTTCCATGAAACACAGCTGTTTCTATTCCACCAAGCACCCTTCTCCAGAGAGAGCTTTCTGCTTTTCCTTTTCATTCCCCGTTTGGGATGGGGATTTCTCCTTTTCCAGGGTCCCCTCTCAGGATGAGGGTCTTTATTCACACTCCATGTGGGTCCCCCACTTCTATGTGGGGTCTCTGTTCGGGCACCAAGTCTACATGGGGCACACGCCTCCCGGTCTGGCCTGGAGGTTTGCATGGGTGGTGCTGCCACACACAGATACTAAACACAATTCACTCGGGACCCTTGGGTGAGGGGCGCAGACTCCTGCAGCCCTCAGGACCCTAGAGGAGACGGGAGAAAGGAAAAGCCTCAGGCACTTTTGCCTTCCAGGGGCAAACACCTGTGTTGGTCATCTCGGTGGTCATGAGGAGACAGCTGTTGCTTCGTCGGTGATCAGATGGAGAGCAGGTTCTTTCCTTATTGATGATTGCAACGGGGAGAGTGTTCTTTCCTCACCGAAGGTCCAGGTGAGAGCAGCAGGAGAGGTGTTTCCTCATCGGTGGTCCGGGCAGAAACAGGGGAGAAGGCAAAAAAAGGGTTGAGCTGCTGCAGTGCCGCTCTTTATATAGCTTGCCCACAGAATGGCCTGAGCCAATCAGCTTTCAGTCCAATTGTCCAATCAGGAAGGGTTTTGTACAAACGTGCAACCAAGTTCCTTTCACTTTCCCTGGATTTCTAATTTACAAACCAGATATTCAAAGCCCATTTTCCCAGTTTGGGAGTTTTTGCCAATTTCCTTTCTATTTTTCCCTACACGGCCCCACCACGGGACCTGCCACAGCATGCCCTCCTCCAGAAGGCGCTCTTCCTTGCCTTCAGCAGCTGCTCCTGTGCTTCCTTTCTGAACCACTTCTGTCATTTTTTCCAGAAGCCTCAAGTTTTCCTCAATTTCCTGGGCTGTGACTGTAATTGTCTCCAGTAGCTTGGAAATGTCGATGTCATCATGCCATGCTGATGTAAATGCAGTTCTTCATACAATAGTAATTGGGGCTCATTTTAAATGCAAGATCAGATTCCAGTTCATTTAACTTTTTCAGCAGTTCAGTGTGGATTTCTCCCCTCCCAGATCTGATTTCAAGCTGCTCTTATTATCATTAGCATGGTCATACTTGACAGCCCTTATTCTAGGCCAGTTGGGGTCATCGATGTATAAGCGATCTGCTGTCATGTCTACCTCCTGCTGTACTTCCTTTCAAAGAAGCTGCGGTGTACAGGTCAGGACTGGCAGTTTGCTTCGGATGCGGGTGACAAGCTGCTCCATATCCTCTCCTTGAATTCCTAACACTACTGCTGTCATCAAAGTGCTGAACTGTACACATATGGCCTTGACTTCCAGATCTGTGATGGTGAGACAACTTGCAGGCACCAGCTGCCTCAACTCTTCTCCCAGCCAGTGATTTGGGGCTTCACAGGAGTGTCTCTCCCAACCAGCTTCCAAAGGTGCCATGTAGGGTGCTGGGACAGTTTTGAATGCTGGATCTGAGCCTGGTATTTCCTGGAAAAATTTGATCACCACTACTGGAGAAGTGAGTTCATCTTCCACCGAGATTTTGATGTGGTTCACTTCCTCAGACTTTCCTGCAGCTGCTGACTCAGGTGACAGGGATGCTTTGATCTCTCCAAGATCCCATTGAGTCCCAAGTATTGTAACAATTACCCCAAAGGCAGGACATGGAGTTTGTCTGCTGGCTTACTTGATGTAAGACCAGCAACTAATGTCCAGGCAGGATCACCATGTTTGTAGAGCATCACTGCAGGAACAGTTGGCAAACCAGCCATGTGCCAGGAGGGAGTGCCATGCTATCACATTTGGTTGCGGCAGCATGGACAAGGAAAGATAACTTACAGCAGCTTTGCCAGATTTCCACCCTCCACATGAAGCCACGTGCCATACTGCTCACACAGCTCTTTCAAATGTCCAGTCTTGTCTGGTGTGTCCAAATGCTGCAGTTCCAGCCTTTACGGCAAGCAATAGGGGGCAGTCTTCCTTGTTCTGTATCATCGTTAATCAGTTTCTCCAGAAAGGCAACATCCACTTGATGCTGGGATCCAAACATGGTGTTATAGGGCACATGGCATAAGCAGAGGATGGGCAAAATGAGTTGATTACGAAGGTATTGGCCAATGCCAGATCTAGCAGCAGCAATAAGACATGTGACAAGATTTTTGTTGTATAACACTTTGAATCCATCCACTATACAGTCTTCATATTGAGAATGAATGGCAAGCCTACTGATCTTGGCAAGCCCTCCTCTTTCTTCTTCATGGAAATTAGCACAGCCATTTTCATACCTGAAAATTCTGCAGTCATAGGGTATTATCTGACAGTATCCTACTTGTAAATTTCCTCAGCTTCTCTTTGTCCAGAGTTGAAATGTTAGCTCCCAGGCTATGGCCTAATAAAGCTATGTGAACTTGTTCTCCAATATTCTGGATTCCAGTGCTCTGGGGCTCCTCCTCATCTGCATCTCTGAGCATCAGACTCTGGACTAACTGGAGGATGCTCACCACATATTGTCCACTGCCCTGGAGTGGCTCTGGAATATCCTCTGATAAGAGCTTTTTCCATTTTCTTCATCTATTCTGTGACTGTTCCCAGCATCTTCATTGCCTCCTTCAAGTTTTTTCCCATTTCAGCTAATGTAGGGCCTGCTATGTTCTCCAGGGATGTGTCCATGGCTGAGGTGGCCTGTGGACTTTGGTGGTGGCCTAGCTGTCCTGGGCACTACTTCTGCTACTGGCACTGTCTCTTAAGATAATACGCTTAAGAAACATTTTAGAGCTCTGTAGTCGTAGACTACAGTTGCCATGTGGAGTTTATGACACATTTTTAGGAGTCAAGTAGGAATTTAATATGTACTAACTAAATTTCTTATAAGATTTTGAGGTTAAGCTATGAGGTTGTTGTTGTTGTTAGGTGCCGTCGAGTCGTGTCTGACTCATAGTGACCCTAGTAGGGTTTTCAATGACAGATTGTTTTGGGATTGCCTTGGGAGTGGGTTGCCACGTCCTTCTCCCATTCTTGTGGTGCTGGGAATTGAATTTGGGACCTCAGAGACTACAGAGCAGCGCTCTACCAACTGAGCTAAATCCCAGCCCAGGCTATGAGGTTAGAGTTATTTAAATTTAGGAGGAAAACATTATGTGACTTATTCCCAAAACTGTCTTTAAAATATAAGTTCCCCACATTTCACTTATAAACAGTAAAATACTCAGAACTTAAGTATAGTCGTCCCTTCATATCCACAGTTTCCTTATCCCCAGATGCAACCAACTGCAGATCAAAAATATTTCCAAGGGCTGGGGCTGTAGCTCAGGGCTAGAGGATTTGGCTACCATGTGTAACCCCCTGGGTTCAAGCCTCGGGAACAGAAAATTCCTAAAGAAGATTGCAGCCGTATTGAACATATACAGGTTTTTACTTTGTCCTTATTTCCTGAAAAATACAGTATAACAACTTTTTTTGTGTGTATGTGTGGTGCTAGCAGTTGAACTTTATGCATGCTATATAAGTACTCTACAACTGAGCTAAATCTCCAATCCCTATAACAACTATTTACATGGCATCTACATTATAGTAGATGTTGTAGATAATCTAGAGGTGATTTAAAGTATATGGGATGATGTGCATAGGCTATATGCAAATACAATACTATTTTACATAAGGGATTTGGACATTCATGGATTTTGGTATCTGGAGAAGGTCTTGGAACCAACTGTTTGGATACTGGAGGGTGATAGGATACAGCTCAATGACTTTACCATATACATATACAAATATAACTACCAGTCAATTAAGATATTGAATATATCTGTCACTCCAGAAAGTTAATCTAAAGTTTTTACAGTACCATAGCTATACAAAAAGGTGCATTTAATGAATTTTATAATGATAGCCATGTGCTCAGCATTCAGGGTGGAAAACAGTTCCCAGAAGCCCCTCAGCCTTCCTGTCCCCCAAGAATAACCACTATCCTGATACCTTGGAGCTAAATTAGTTTGACTGTTTTAGAACTTCAAGTAAATGGCATTACTCAGAATGCACCTGTCTCCATGTGGCTCATTTTGCTCAGCAATATGCTTGTGGTTCACATATGTTGCTGTGTGTGGTTATGCATCATGCATTCTCAGTGCTGTGTAGAAATGTAGAATTCCATCAGACTGTCTTTGGGTACACTCTCCCTTCTCACCAAGTCCAGAGCACAAGGAGATCCTTTGTATTCATTCTACGGATGAGTTCCAGTTCATTCACTAGGGTCCTTCTGTCCATTTGAGGAGTCGCTGGTGCTATCCACAGAGTCTCTGAGGCTCTGAAAGACAACAGCAAGTGTCTGTCTATGCAGGGAGACATGAAGATGGTCAGTCCCTCAGGCTCCTGAGCCTGCTTCCCCAGACAGCTGTGGGAAGAGGAAGGAGTGGGAGACAGGGAGAAACATGGCTTGGGGGACCCCTGTGGATCCACATACCAGCCCCCAGCCCTACCTCCTGGATCTGTAGACTGGGTGCAGTTCATGACTGAGACAGAGCTGAGGCTGGGCCATAGGGCCGGAGGAACACTGTGTTGGTAGTAGAAAATGACTGGATCTGAGCCAGATGCCTGGGGTCGGAATTCCTGCATTGCCATTTACCAGTGTGTGACTTTGAGCTGATTTCTTCTGTGAACTTTAGTGTTCCATCTTTCAAATAGGGATAATAATACTTGCTCTATGATCCTGTTGTCAGAAGTAAATAAAACAGCAGCTGGTAAAAGACTTCATACATGGTATAAGGTAAAAGGGGGGAAGGGAACTAACATCCAATGCTTTCTGTGAGCCAGGTTCATTGATGGGCAGAGCTTTTCTAGATGGGTAGAGTTATTGACTTGACATATGGATCTTTTCTTCTTCTTTGTTTCTGTGTTAGTCAGCTTTCCATTAGTATGATGAAATACTTGAGAGAATCAACTTAATAGATGAAAAGTTTTATTTTGACTCTTCGTTTGAGATATTTCTGTCCATGATCACTGGGCCCTGTGGCTTGGGCCTGTGCTGGCATGGTACCTCACAGTGAGAGTGCATCAAAGGAGGCCTGCCTGCCCATCTTATGGTGGTTGGAAAGTGAAGAGAGATAGGAGGACCCGGGTTTCTAGTATCAGTATTTCCATTTGGGAGCATGACCCCAATGACCTAACTTCCTTCCACTAAGTCCCACCTTTAATTTTTGAAGGTTCTACCACTTCCCAATTACACTACGGACTGGGGTTGCCCTCTGCTTCTCACGTGCAAGTTCTGCAACTGTGAGCTTCAAGAGTCCCAAGAGGCAGCTAGCTGTGTATATAGGACCTTTGCAACTCCCAAAGTGCTCTTTGGTGGATGCTTAAGTGGTGTTTGTTATTTTTCACTGTTGCCAATAGATGGCGTTAACACATTTCCTATTTGCTCTCATCACAGTTCCTCTCCTGTACCTCCAGCCATATGGTTCACTGCTGGTTCTTTTCCTCTTTACTGCTAGGACCCTAACAGTTCACTCTCTGCTGAAATGCACCCCCCACCTATTTTTCCACAAATAGAAAACTTAAGCAGTGATTTGGGCCCAAGGGGATGCACTTCTGGATCTTAATTAACAGTGCATTTCTTTCTTTTTCTTTTTTCTTTTTTTATGGTACTTGGGGATTGAATCCAGGGCCTTGAACAGACTTTGCAAATGCTCTACTACTAGGCTGCACACTCAGCCCATTTTTTATTTTTTCTCTTGAGACAGAGTCTTGCTAGGTTACACAGGCTGCCTCTGGCCTTGAACTTGTGATCCTCCTGCCTTGGCCTTTCCAATTGCTGGGATTACAGGTGAGCCACCAAAGCCTGGCCAATAATAGTGCATTTCTTAAGCTGCAGTTTGCCTTATTAGAGATAACAGAGATTCTTCTTCTTTTGAGCAAGTTGTCTTTAGTTTGGTTGATCACCTGACAAAAGAAGCAACTTGCTTGAGCATGATTCGCTGGGAAGGTCCAGG
>VMDO01016490.1:24374-47824 GCA_007922755.1 Pedetes capensis
GACTCATAGCGACCCTCTGTACAACAGGGGAAACACTATTGTCAGTGCTTCTCTGCTGTTCATAGGGTTTTCAATGGCAGATTGATTTTTGGGAGGGGGTTGCCAGGTCCTTCTCCCAAGCCTACAGCTTCTGGTGTTCCCAGGTGGTCTCCCATCCAGGTACTAACCAGGCCTGACCCTGCTTAGCTTCCGAGATCTGTCGGGATCGGATTTCACAGGGCTACCGCTGCAGGCTCAGTCTCTGCTTAGGAAGGGTCAACTGAATGTGGTCCTGAAGAGGCTCCTGAGGAGGCTGTGTGTGTAGGTGTGTATGTATGTATGTGTGTGTGGTCTGGCTAGCTCAGGGCAGAGGCCTCAAGGGGTCCCACAAAGGGCCTTATAGCTCACTTTGCTGATCTGTCCATGTACCCTCATGTGTTGGGAGGCAAGAGCATGAAATCAGAGAGCAGAGGCCCTGGGGACTCTGTCCTCTTGGGCTAACCCTAGGTAGGCCCAGCTGGAGACAGAGAGTGGGACAGCCCGTGTCAAAGCCAAGGTTATTGCAGGGCAAGCCTAGGCTTTCAGGTCTCCTGGTTCTAACACAGCTGTATTTTGAGTGCTCTCACATGCCAGATTTAGAAGTCTGATTTAGCTAGGGGTTCCTGCCCCTTTGCCATAAATCCTAGAGAAAGCAGGTCTCAGTTTTGAAACTGACCAGGATGCTGCCAGGTGCCTTTCCCTGATTTTCCATCATTGATTTGGGAGGTGCTTAAACATGGAGATCCCGACCTTTTCTTCCTTCGTTGTTCTGGTTTGAAGTAAAGACTTAGGAAAAATACATGAACTCTCTGAAAGGGATCTGTCCCCCCAAATCCAGGTAGATTTGTCCTTGTACACTTGTGTTACAGTCTCAGTAGTGACCTCCCAGGGGCAGCCCAGCTGTGTGCCGCCACACACTGTTCCCTCTGCCTGGGCCCCTGCCCCATGCTGGCCCTCCAGCTGGTGGCTTGTTCAGTACATAGATGACTTCCTCTGTGTTGACTTGCCAGGCCCAGTGCTGACCCCCTGTGGTCCTCTCAGCCTCCCTGTAAAGTATCTGTTGGGGCCCTGATGAGCCTGAGTCCTCGGGAGGTGCTCTGAAGTGGGCATTGGATAAAGTGTGGGCTGCTGCTGAATGTGCCAGGGAGGGTGTGGGGTAACCAGATTTCTCTCTTTGTCTTTTCCTTTTTTTGTTGTGGTGCTGGGGATGGGACCCAAACCCGAGGCCTCACACCTGCTAGGAAAGTGCTCTTCCCCTGAGCAGGGCCTCAGTGCTGATAATCAGATTCCAATGTGCAGATATGAGAGGACCCACAGGGACCTGTGAACTCATAGGTACCTTGGCTAACCCAGCACACAGCATGAATATGTTAATGACCTAGAAGAGTTGAATACCGGCGTCCTGCTGTGCAGATATGGACTGGTCCCTTAAACTTCTTATGAAGTGCAGTCTGTGTGTGAGTCGGGAGAAGTACGTGGCAATCCACTATTGGAGCAATCCTAGTCAGTTGTGGAAAACCCTATGAGGGTTGCTAGCAGTCAGACCCCACTCAATGGCACCTAACAACTAGCTGTGCGGAGAGGGATTGGTGCCTTAAACTTCCTATGAATTACAGGCTGTGTGTGTTTTGTTTTGATCCCATCTTTTGCTTTCTGACATTCCTGCCCCACACTGTTGTTGGTGTTGTTAGGTGCTGTCGAGCTGGTGTCTGACTCATAGAGACCCTACATTCAACAGGAGAAGCTGTGTTGTCAGTGCTTCTCTGCTATTCATAGGGTTTTCAATAGCAGATTGGTTTTTGGGAGTGGGTTGCCGGGTCTATCTCCAAGCCTACAGTATCTAGTGTTCCCAGGTGGTCTCCCACCCAGGTACTAACCAGGCCCAACCCTGCTTAGCTTCTGAGATCTGATGGGATCATATGCCACAGTGCAACGGCTGCAGGCTGCCTCACACTGCTGTATCATCTTTCTTTCTTTCTTTTTTTTTTTTTTTTTTTTGTGAGGTACTTGAGGGTTGAACCCAGGTCCTTGCATATACTTTGTAGGTGGTCTACCACTGAAATGCAACCCTGGCCCATTTTTTATTTTTTATCTTGAGTCAGGGTCTCACTAAGTTACACAAGCTGCCTGTGCCCTCGAACTTGTGCTCCTCCTGCTTCCACCTCCTGAATCCCTAGGATTACAGGTGTGTGCCACTGTGCTGAATTCATGTATCTTATTCTTAGGCATGGCTAATTGGAAGTGCCTTTCTTACTGTAAATACCCTGGATATGTTCCCTGAATAAACCTCTTGTTCCTGCTTGTATATAGCGTCAACACAGACGCTGTGGGTGGATATTGTCTTCATAAATTGCAAGGCTGGGTGGACAAGCCACCTTAACTCTCTTGAGGGTCTTCTGCAGCAGTTCCCTTTAATTTCTTATTTTTTGACCAAACATGGAAAATCAAATCAACTGTGGATTTTATGGCTGGCTGTGATGTTTGCAAGCTTTCAGGGGCAGACTTAAGCTGTTTCTACCTGAGAACAGGCCTGCTCAGGACTCAGGTCATCTTTCCTTTTATTGCTAGTCTTTATTTGGAATATGTTTCTTAAGCTCTCAGCATGGGCTGGACACTCTGTTTCTTATTTGTGTGGTTCAAAGAGAGTGTTGCCACACCTCCCTGGCTCTGGGCTGGCCCTCCTGAAGTCCAAAGTGCACTTTAAAAGAACAGGAGTTTTTGTTCTCACGCACTGACACCACACGTACTGCGGGGCCTGACCCTGCTTGGCTGGATGTGACCTTGCTCAGCTGCCTTTGAGGTCATAAGAGGCATGTGTCAAAGGATGGTATAGCCTACTTTCTGCCCCATATCTCTGCTTCCTGCCCTGGCGAATGAGGCTGACCCAGAGAGTGCCTTTGCAACTCCAGTGGCAAGCTCTTCCTTGACACTGGTGTGGTGGATTGGCCCAGGGTCACCTCCAGATGTCAGGAATAAGCTCCAGTCTGTCTCTGTGGCAGGGGGAGAGAGAGCAGGAGCCCCAGGCCTTTACACAGCCCACCTGCAGGATAGGGGTGAGGGAGGCAGAGGAGAGGGGAGGGCAAGCGGCCAGGTGGGACTAGGGTCAGCATTTACCTGGGACTCTCCAAGGAGCTGGTTAAATCCTTAGGGGGTCAAGGAGTCCCTGGCCTGGGGACAGAGCCAGGGAAATGGACCTTGGTGGTGGTTGTTGGTGGCATTATGACACTTCTTCTCTGTCTAGTAGTCCCTGTATCCACAGATTCATTCTCCACAATTTTAGTTACCTATGACCTGAAAACATTAAATGAAAAATTCCATGTTCTGAGAGAGAGAAGGAGGTTGGGGGAGAGAGGGAGAGAACATATTCACACATTATTATAGTATATTGTGAGAATTGTTCTATTTCATTATTAGTTTTTAAAATTTATTTTTAATGGAAACATAAAAATAAATTTTATATATTAACAGGGTGATATGATGTTTTGATGCATGTATGTATTATGTGATGTTTAAGTCAGATTAAACATGTTTAACTCCTCAAGCATTTATTTATTTTTTTCCTCATTACTCAAGGGTTGAAACCAGGGCCTTGCACAGGCTAAGAAAATGCACCACCAGCCCCTTTTATATTTTTTTATTTTTGAGTCTCATCAAATTATGCAGGCTGCCTCTGGTCTTGAACTTGTGATCTTCCTGCCTCAGCCTCCCAATTTTCTGGGATTACAGGCATGTGCCATGGCAGCTGGCTCATTTATCATTTTTTTATGGAGAAAATATTCCAACTCTTCTATCTTTCTGAAATATACAGTACATTTTTATTAATTGTAGTTATCCTATTGTGCAACAGCAAAATAAAACTTCTCGCTTCTATCTGACTGTAACCTAGTATCCATTGATCAACTCTTCCCCTCTCTCCCTCGCTGCTGTTCTTTCCAGCTTCTGGTAACCACGATTCTACTCCCAATTTCTATGAGGTCAACATTTTTAGATTCTACATATGAGGGAGGTTATGTGGTACTTATCTTTCTGTGTCTGGATCATTTTGCTTGACATATTGATCAAACTTCCTTAAAAGACATGTTTCTAGTATGGCTTTCAGACAGTGCTGGTGGTCCATAGTAACATTCTCCCCCCACCCCACATATCAAGGCAAAACAGCAAAGCTATGATGCTGGAATGACTGAGGGTTTTGATTTGCTCAAGTATGGGCTGCCATGTTGTTGTTGCTGTTAAGTGCTGTTGAGTCAGTGTCTGACTCATAGTGACCCTATGTACAACAGGTGAAACACTATTGTCAGTGCTTCTCTACTATTCACAAGGTTTTCAGTGGTGGATAGATTTTTGGGAGTGGGTTGCCAGGTCCTTTTCCTAAGCCTACAGCACCTCATATTCCCAGGTGGTCTCCCATCTCAGTACTAACCAGGCCTGGCTCTGCTTATCAGATGCTACAGTGGTATGGCTGCAGGCTATGGGCTGCCATAGCAAATCTGAAATCAGAGAGCAAGTGTTCAACTTTGGGCCTCTTTGGGGCTCTTCCTCTTATTCTTCTTCCAGAAGCTTCTATGCTATACTAGATCTCCAATTTCCTAGATTCTTTTTTTCTTTTCTTTTTTCTTGTTTTCAGTCCTGAGGGCTGAGCCCAGGGCCTCATGATACTTTTTGCATATGCTCTACCACTAAGCTGCATCCATAACCCAGTTTTAAATTTTTTTATCTTGAGACAAGGTCTTGCTAAGTTATGTGGGCTGCCTCTGGCCTCAAACCTGTGATCATCCTGCCTCTGCCTCCTGAGTTGTTAGTATTATAGGCATTGAGCCATTGCACCCTCTCCCCCAATTCTTCTTGGAAACATCCTCTCTTCCAAGAAAAATGAAAGCCCCTCAAGGACAGGAATCATATCTTTCTTGTTCACTACTGTGTCTTCAGTGCTTGGAATAGTAGGCATGCAGTAACTAGTTATTGACTGAGTTTATAAATGGAAGAAAGAATGAAAGAATGAACTTCAGGATCGTTTAGCACTGTAACTTGCCTTGATTCTTTCTAGCTTTTATTGGTTGACACAGAATGAACTCTTATGACACCATTCACCATCCAATATGCTGAAAGGGATGTTCTTGTGGTTGCTTGGTCAGTCACTCAGTTTCCAGAATCTTAGAGTAACCCAGGATCACTATTGGTGTTTTGCTTCATTTCCCCTCCTCTTCTTCCTATCTCTCTGCTGTTCCAAGGCCTTCTGGTCCTGAAGACCAGGGGCTCTGGAAATTATCATTAATAAACACTGTTAGCCAGTTACCATCCTGATGGCTGTTTGCCACCAGAGACTGTCGTAATTCTGAATAGGGAAGTGTTTGATATCCTGAGTCATTATACTGTGCTAAACTCCCATCAATCATTTTAATATTATGGGGCATAGTAATAGTACAAGTGTATAAAAAAAGGAAGATCAGCAGGCGGTGTCCTAATAGGACAGGTGGTAACCAGACTCGGGGCAATGGTGGCCTTTGATAGAGGTCAAAGAAAGCTGTTCTGAGTGTTTCCAGTTTCAAGTTTCTAAGTTCTTAGGTTAGGCTTAGTAATTTCAGTTATACCACATACCATAAACCAATTACTGCAACTTGGTAGCAGCAGGTCTTCACATACAATATAATGGTGATGATCTGGTCTGGCATTAAGCTGGGGTTAAACTCTATCTTGGTTTATTAAGCCATGTGACCTTGTACAAGTTGCTTGACTTTTTTTTTTTTTTGCCTCATTTTCTTCATCTTTAAAATATATTTAACAACCAGGCAGGTGGACCACACTTGTAATCCCAGGAACTTGGAAGGCAGAGGCAGGAAGATCGCCTCTGTGTGTAATTTAGCAAGACCGTTACTCAAAAAAGGTTAACAATGGGTGGAGGGTGCATCCTAGTGGTAGAGCACATGCAAAATATATGTGAGGCCTTGGGTTCAACCCCTAAGTACTGAAAAAAAAAGTAAACATAAAATGCAAACATTCTAGCAAGGCTTCTCAGGGTAAAGGTAAGGTGAACTAGACATTTGAGTGTGTTGTGAATGGACTGAATCAGACAGCAATTCTCCTTGGTTGTGGGTAGATCTTAACTGGAAAGTTTTAGATTGTGGGGCCAGTCCCCTCTCCTTCCTTCCTTCCTTCCTTCTTTCCTCCTTTTCTTCCTTCCTTCCCTTCCTTCTTTCCTTTCTTCCTTCCTTCCTTCCTTCCTTCCTGGTTTTTGGTTTTTTGAGACAGAGTCTTGCTATGTATCCTAGGCTGGCCTTGAACTCATGATCCTCCCGCCTCAGCCTCCCAAGTGCTGGGATTACAGGTTTGTCCCACTATACCTGCTTTTAAACCTTTCTCCTGTGACGTATACCTCAAGTACAGGTGGGAAACTGAGTACACTTTCTTTCCCAGTAGGTAAAATCATACCACACATTACTGTATCAAGGACTCAGAGAAGTTCCACACAAATAAAATCTGGTTAATTTCGTTTAGCTCTCATTTCCTCGATTTTTTTTAATATTAAATTTTATCATCATTCATGGGTTTAATGAATGCATTAGCTGTCAATGCCACACTGATTATTAGACAGGACACGTGTATATCGTAGGTTCCTGTCTAGTCCTTCATGTAACTGGAACACACTTGTGTGTGGGTCTGTCGGTGTGTCCCCAACACCCTTTCTGTGTACCTCCTGGCAGCTTCAGCCACTCCTTAAATGCCCGCTCTTGTGTCTCCTCACCTCTTGGTCACTCTCATTGGAGTGTTCCAGGTCGTCTGTGTCCCTCTTAGGGCAGTTCCCCAGGTGTCATCCTGTCAGGGATGATTTGGGCAGGACTGTCCCCCTTTCCTCTGGACACCATCTGGGGATTCATGCTCCCTTTTTGAGCAGTAGTATCCATGTCCTTACATAATGAACACAGAAGCACAGCTATTGCCATCCATGAGCAAAGAAAATGAGCAAATGATTGCCTTGTCAGGGATTTCAAAAGGGATCTGTGTTTTCTCCCCTCTCTTTCAGGTCGTCTTTGCTTTGAACCATGCCTCCTGCAGTAAGAGAACCTGAGAGCAGGCAGCCTTCCGATCCCCTACACGATAGAGGATCTCATCAGACATTGTAACTGTGGGGACCTCAGCTCTGTCATCTTCAGCCCTGACAGCTCCCAGGTGAGTGGCTTTGCCCTCTGCTTAGCTCAAGACCAAAGACATTACCCACCGATACCTGGAGGTCCTGGGTACAAAGGATCGAAGTCATGAAGGGCTCTAAAAATATAACTGGGCAGATTTAGATGTCATTGAATGAGATGCTGCAGCTAATGAGACATTCTTTACATAGCTTCTAAGACCAGAGAGGGGCATTGGTGAAGGTTAATTCCAGGATCCAAGTTAAAGGAGGAAACATCAAAGGATTCAGCAACAGATAGCAGGAAATAGCCATCATGCAGGGGAAGAGATTGGAGGCTGATGGCTTCCTGGCTAACTTAGGTAATACTTTTGCGAAATGACGGAGCAAAACTTTGGCTGCAACTTTCCACAGCTTCTAGGAATGTGTGAACATGTTGGAGTGGTTCATGTGTTCATGGAATTCCTATAGGGTGGTGCATAAGAGCTGAGAGGGCTATCAGCTTTGCATACATGGATTATTACATCCCATAGTATTGCAGGGTGAATATGGCTGGCATCATTGTAGGGCCAGGACAGGCTTTTTCTGTTGGCCATCAAGGGACAGGGAGCTGCTGGTCCCACCTCAGAAGATTGCAGCCTTCCAACAGGAGGAAGCTGGGATGGATATTTATTATGCTTTAATCACCATGCTTCCCATGGGACAAGCCCCCACTAAGATCATGTGACAGCATCAGCTCAGTTTCTCAGTGTCTGAGAAGTGTCTTGGGAGTGTCTGTTGTCTCCCCCTCCTGGACCATGTCCTCATGCACGAGGATCATGGGGAGGAGAGATGGGAGTCAGTGGGTATATGTTAGAACCAGGGACCCAGCTGTGGGGAAGTATGTGTGAACAGAAGAGGAATAGAAGGAATAGCAGCTCCAGCAAGAGGGACAATATAGGTTGAGCCCAACATTGTCCCACAAAGGTGATATTTCATTAATGGAAGCATTAAAAGATGTAATGAGGGCTCCAGAAATTCTAGAGTGAGGGGAAGTAAAACCAAGGCAGAAGGAGGCAGGAGGAAAGGGAGACCCAGAAACATATAAAGAAGGAATAGTAGAGTGGACTGTTGGTCATTCTTAGGTGCACACTTGGTGGGGATGGGGAAGTGGGAAGAAAGGTCAGGGTCAATTGGGAAATTAACATTTGAAGAAGCAGAAACAAGCTAACACAGGTGGATTTGGAAGTTGGGGGGAAATATAAGGTTGATAGAGCAGTCAGGGGACAAGTGTCTTATGAATTTCTTTCCGTGGCTCCTCTATATCTGTCCTGCCCACGGGGACCCTTTGGGTAGTGTGAGGGGGTAGTCAGAGAATGTGCCTGCCCTTATGAAGACTGGCCAGGGAGAGGGGTGCAGGCTGTGGGTGATGTTTGGAGTTTAGAAGGTGAAGTAAGACAGCAGTGGGAGGTCACCCTATACGTTTGGTGGCATCACCTATGTGGAAAGGCTGGTAGGAAGGGCATGCTCTAAGTGAAGAGATTTGGGGAAATGAGCAAGAGGAGCTTACATCAACAGCATGATTAAAAATAAGATAATAGAATAGGAGCTGGGTGTGGTGGCGCATGCCTGTAATCCCAGCGACTTGGGAGGCAGAGGCAAGAGAATCTCAAGTTCAAGATCAGCGGCAGTCTGGGTAATTTAGAGAGACCCTGTCTCAAAGAGTTAAAAAAAAATAGTAGAATAGAAAATGAAGTCTGTTAATTTAAAAATGAAAGATCATTTCAAGGAAAAAGAAAACGATCTATCACCCATACAAGGGAAGTCAATGGCTATGTGATTTTTGAGAGGCTACTGGAAAGAAGGGGGCTGGGATTTAGCTCAGTGGGTAGAGTGCTGCTATGCAGTCTCTGAGGTCCCGAGTTCAATTCCCAGCACCGCAAAAATGGGAGAAGGACCTGGCAACCCACTCCCAAGGCAATCCCGAAACAGCCATTGAAAACCCTATAAGGGTCTCTATGAGTCGGATAGCGACTCGACGGCACCTAACAACAACAACAACTAGAAAGAAGATGAGTGTGTGGACTAAGGCAATAGTTAACACTGGTAAGTCTGCAGATAGAGGAAGGAGGAAGGAGGATGGGCCTGGGGAAAGAGTGGGAAGCCAGATAGCCCAGGGGTCGGGAGACACCCCAGTGTGCTTGCCTCACCTGCAGCCATTGTCTTGCAAGAACCACCCTGACTCACAATTTTGGTGTGCTTGTGTCCTGTCTTTACCCAAAAGACTGAAATTGGCTGACATGTATCCCATAATCAGGCAGCCCTAAGAATAGAGTGCCCCCCTCACCCTTCTCGTCAGCATCTGCTCCTCCAGGCTGTGGGGCTTGATGCTCATTAATAACCCTGATGCCTTATTTCACTTCTTTCCTTTTCTTGTGGTGGAGGTTCCCAACCTTGCCACGCCACACTCTGGTCCCAGGAGTATGTCATTGCTCTGGATGGACAGCTACTGGCGTGAGCTCATCTACAAGTGCAATGAAAGGATGGGGTGGTGGATGAAGGTGCTGCTGGAGCAGTTTCCTGATCAGGGATTTTTCTTTGCTTTTGGAGTTGGTGAGTTGTTGGTCACCTCTGGTAGCTGCTGTTTCTCCCATGAGGGCAATTTTGAGGCCAAGCCTCTGCAGGACCTGTGTTGCTGTAAAGAGAGGAGGGAGACCCTCCTTAACTTATTTCAGTTGCAGGGTGGCTCCCACAGTGCCTGAGGCTCCAGTGTGGTGGAAGTGGCACTGGGTGCCTGGATATGACATCTCCCACCACTCTCTGCACCTGGGCCTCATGGCACCCCAGCCAGACGGCAAGACCTGGGGTGAATACATCAGCCATGGCTGACAAGTGATGGCATGCATAGAGATCCGGGGGGAAATTATTTCCTTCTATAGGCTTTTTGAGATAAATTCTCTCCCCTTCTTGAATGATTCTAACCCAGAATTCTTTACAGCCTCAGGAACTAAGGGCAGAAAAGCCAGAGGCTATGTGGAGAAAGACCATTTGTTGTGTCAGATTATTCCTCTAGCTTCATGTGTTTGTCAGCTTCCTATTGTAATAAATACCTGAGGTAAGTAATCTTACAGGGAAGAAAGGTTTATTTGGGCTCATGGTTTCGGAGGTTTCAGCCCATGGTCACTTGGTCCTATTCCTTTGGGCCTGTGGCGGGCAGTCCATCAGGGTGGGAGTGTATGGTGAGAAAAATGTTCACCTCATGGCAGCCAGGGTGAAATAGAGAAAGGGGGGTTTCGAATATTCCCCTTAATGGCACACACCTCAGTGATCTAATTGTCTTCCACTAGGCCCTACTTCTTAAAGGTTCTACTACCTCCCATCAGTGCCACTGTCTGGGGACTGAGCCTTTAACATGTGGGCTTTTGGGAGACACTTAAGACCCAAACCAGAACACTGTATGAACTGGGACAAGTCACCTTCCTCAGCTTCTTTACCAGTAAAATGGGGTTGAAGAGAAATATTTCTGGAATGGCAAAGTGAGGGCCCTCTAACACCTTCTCCTTCATAAGAGCAATGAGAGGAAAATGGGCAAAACCAATGTTCACAGAGCTCTAGAAATTAGCTAGCAGCTGCAACAATCTTAGTGTGCTTATTTAAGAAAAATAGAGCTTTATGGCATTTAACTTGCTCTATTCTCATCCTCCTTGTCCCAGCTTCACAGTAGGCTTGAATACCAACAGTTTTGAACTACAGTAGCTATGACAATCAGTTACCTAACGTTAGTGGAGGAGACTAATGGGTTGGTGCTCTCCTGCAGCTCCAGAAGCATCACTATCCCACCTATTCTCATAGTTCCCTGAAAGTTCTATCCCAAACTTATCTTCATTTGGCCTGACTCAGAGCTCATTCTGTGTGAATAACTCTATTCCTAGGGCATTTGTTGAAAAGGATCAGTGGCAGGTGTTTAACATCATAGCTACCCACAATAGAAATATCAGTTGGGGCTTAAGGGATTGACCAAAAAACTGAAAAGGAATATTGACAAGAGATGCCCTGTAGGGGATTTTGAAAAGCTCTGACATGCTCCTGAGGATCTTAAAGGCCATGTGCATGAAAAGGGCTGTGCATATGCCTAGGAAAGACCTGAGAAGGTCCTAAACTCTCACCTCCCGCTGATCTTGAGACTGCAGAAGCAAAGAAAGGCTAAGGCAGGGTTGTAAATTGCCTGCTGGAGCAATGATGACATGCCCTCAAACTCACCCTGCCCCCTGCAAGGGCTGAAGGCTGGCTGGTTCAAAGTTTTGAAGGAAATCTCCATGCAGTCATTAGTTGGCCTTTAAGCTAATGGAGCAGAGACTTACAGAATTAGTTCTAGAAAGTCACTAAACAAACATACAATAGCAACACAAACATAATGACAATGAACAGCAATAACAATGCATCCTGGGAAGAGGGATTGGCTTCACTTAAGGTACTAGATTTGTGGGCATAGAGTTGTTCATATCTCTTTATCAATATCCTTTTACTGTCCCTGGGCTGGTAGTGGTGGCTCCTCTTTTATTTCTGGTATTAGCAATTTGTGTCTAAGCAGGGTTGGGCCTGGTTAGTACTTGAATGGGAGACTGCCTGGGAATATCGGGTGCTGTAGGCTTGGGAGAAGGATCTGTCAGCCCACTCCTGAAATAATCAGTCATTGAAAACCCTATGAATAGCAGAGAAGCACTGACATAGTGCTGGGCATAGCAGAGTGTTGGGTAGTGTTTTATTCTGTTGTACATAGGGTTGCTATGAGTTGGACCTGACTCAATGATACCTAACAACAAACAGCTATTTTCCCTTGGTAAGCTTAACTAGAGGTTTATCAATTATATTGATCTTTTTGAAAAACTAGCTATAGGATTTGTTGATTTTCTCTATTAATTTCATGGTTTCAATTTTGATTTCTGCTTTATTTTTTATTGTTTCTTTTGCTTGATCTAGCATTAAATTCCTCTTCTTTCTCTAGTTTCCTTTCCTTTCTTTCTCTTTCTTTCTCTATTTCTCTCTCTCTTTCTTCCTTTTCTTTCTTTCTTTCCCTTCCCATCCCTTTCCTACCATTCCTTTCCCTTCCCTTCCTTTCTTTTCTTTTCTTTCTTTTGTGATACTGGAGCTCAAACTTGGGGCCTTATGCATTCTATTTTCTCTAGTTTTCTAAGGTATAAGCTTACATGATTGGCTTTTGATTTTTCTTTCTAATACACACATATTATATGTGAATAATTCACACATTAAATGCATATATTAGAAAAGAAAGATTAAAAAATCAAAAATTTAAGCTTGATCTTGTACTTCTTAGCCTCTAAAACTATGAGAAATAAATTTCTATTGTTCATAAATCACCCAGTCCATGGCATTTTGTTATAGCATCATAAATGGACTGAGACATGTTTGCCATAACTCTAGATGCCTTAAACTTCAGTTCCCTGTAAGGCCATTCTGTATTCTGTTGTCTGTGGATTTTGTAAGAACTGTCTTAAATAGAGTCCTAGTCTTGTAGCTTTTCTACTTGTTATCCACTATTACTTTACTGGAGCTCTGTTGACGTGGGCCTAAAGTGAAGCTACCACTTCTTACTCATGCGGCTCTGATAAAAAAGACAGTAACAAGGTTTGGTGAAGATGTGGAGAAATTGGTGCCCTCATACATTGCTGTGGAGAATGTAAAGTGATGCAGCCATTTTAGAAAACATTTGGGCAGTTTTATAGAAGGAAACATGGAGTTAACATTTTATTTAGCATTTTGATTCTGAGATATTCACCGAGTAGAATTGAAAACACCTGCCATATAAAAACTTGTACACAAAGGTTCATAATTCGGAATAGCCAAAGTGGAAGAAAGGGACTGGGGATGTAGTACAGCAGTGCTTGCCAGGTTCCATCCCAGTATCAAAAAAAAAAAAAAAAAAAAAAAAAAGGTAACCAACTTCAGCATGCATCAACTAATAAATAGGTAAATAAAAATAGTCTATTCATACAATGGAGTAAAACTTTTGAAAACATTGTGTTAAGAGGAAGCTAACCCAAAATTTCACTTATGGAGTGAATACATTTATATGAAATGTCCAGGATAGGCAAATTCACAGAGATAGAAACAAGGTTAGTGACTGCTAGGGACTCAGGAAGGGAGACTAGGGAGTGACTATATTTCCTTTTTGGGGTGATGGAAATTTTTGAAATTATATAGTGGTAGTGGCATGATTTTCTGCGTATACTAAAAAAATTACTAAATTATACACTTAAAAGGATAAATTTTATATCATGTGAATTATATTCAAATAAAGCTGTTATAAAAATGATATTTGGTGCCTATGTCTTCTTTATTAGCATATGTTTACTGAACAAAGCAGAGGGTTTTGTTATGACATTTCCATGTATATACATATACATAAAATGTACTTTGAGCATATTCACCCTTCTCTATTACTCTTCATTATCTTTTTCACCCCTTTCCCTTTCTCCTTTTATATCTCTACAATTTACCCTTTTAGTTTCAAGTCTTCCTTTTCTAATTTCCCCCTAGTTTCCACATGTATGGGGTTTAGCTCAGTTGGTAGAGTGCTGCTCTGAGCTCTCTGAAGCCCTGGGTTCGATCCCCAGCACTGCAAAAACAGAAGGACCTGGCAGCCCACTCCCAAAACAATCCTGAAATAATCAACCACTGAAAACCCTATGAATAGCAGAGAAGCACTGACAGTGCCAGGCATGGAACAGTGTTGGGGAGTTTTTGTTCTGTTGTACATAGGGTTGCTATGAGTCGGACCAGACTCAACGGCATCTAACAACAACAGCTTTCACATATGAATGAAAACACTTGAATGAAACACTTTCTGATTCTGACTTATTTCACTTAACATGATGATTTCTAGTTTCATTTTCCTGCAAATGATGTAATTTTATTCTTTATGGCTGAGTAAAACTCCATTGTAAATATATATCACACTCTCTTTATCTGTTCATCTAATGGCAGGCACCTAGGCTGATTCCATAATTTGATTGTCATGGACAATGTTGCAATAAACACAGGTATGCAGGTATCTCTGTAGTAAGCTGACTAATTCTCTTGGTGATATACCCAGAAGTGTGGCTCCTGCATTTTGTCATTGAAAAGTTCTACCACAAAACTAATCACAGGTTCTGCCTTCTGAGGCAACTCCTGCATACCTCTGTGGCAGTGATTTCCCTCTTATCTGATGCTCATGTTTGTATTTGTTTTCTGACTGTGTGCATCTGCACCGCACCCATCCCTGGTCTGTCTCAACAAATGGCTTTTTCTACCAAAGCTGTTGGCCAGGGCCTTGCCCTTGAGGCACCCTCTTAGGGTGCAGGCCCCAGATGTCCCCCTGGCTCATCCTCTGCTGGGAGCAGGAAATAGCTGGAAGCTTTGTCCTAAGGCACAGGCCTGAGTATGTACCAGTGAGGACTTTCACCTTTCACTCCTGGCAGGCTCTGTGGATCTTCCACAGGCTGCCCCTGCATCTGGTGTTGGGAGAACGGAGTGCTGGATGATGGTTAAGGTGGATGGGGGTTCTGGCTGGTGGGAGGCTGGGCAGCATCATTTGAGCTAATTGGCGGGTGGGCCCTTGGGATGGGGAGTGTCCTGGGGGCAGATGGCACAGGTGGCACCATGATGCCAGGGCTTGCCTGGTCCTTAGGGCACAATCTCATGCTGGTGCAGCCTGGGGCAGAGGCCTGCCTGTGGGTAGTGTGTGTGGTGTGTGGGGTGTGTGTGTCTGCTGTGCATGTGGTATGTGTGTGGATGCATGGTGTTTTCATGGTGTGGTGTGTGTGTACGTTTGCTGCTGTGTTGCTAGTTGTTCTCATGATCCCGGGTTCTGCCTCTAACCCTGCCCCCTGCCCACGGAGGAAGGGAGGTGAAGAGTCAATATTTTTAAATGCTCTCCAAGAGACTGATGCACAGCAAGGGCTGGGGAGCAGTGTCCTCGTTCAGCCAGCTGCTCACACCTCCCAGACGAGGAAGAGAACATTTACTGATGGGTTGTGAGGTGGCGGCCAGACTCCCAGGTACTCTCAGCTAATCCTCAGAACCAGTGGGGAACATCTCCTTTCATTTACCTTTGAAGAACCCGTGAAAGGTCACAGGGCGAATCAGAGCCAGGCTCCAGCTCAGCAGGCTCTGCTTCCCACACCCATCCTTTGTGCCCTTTCTTCTCCCACCTTTTACTTTCCAGCCTTTTCATCTTTCATTTTGTTTTGTTTATTTGAGACAGGCTCCCAGGCTGGCCTGGAACTTTCGTGTCACCCAGGCTAGACTCAAACTCATGATCCTCCTGCCTCAACCAAGAGTTTGCTGGGATTCCAGGTATGTGCCACCATGTCCAGCTGCCTTTTCATCTGTGTTCATGCCGTGTCTTCTGCCAGGGACTCACTCTCTACCCCCATCCCAGTGCTTGCTATTGGAATCTGTGACATCAGTGCAAATGCCACATTTTCCTCCCTGCTCCAGCTGGAGGATCTATAGGATACTAAAGAATTTGCTCTGTGATTCTGCAGTGGCCTTAAGAGCTCTCTCTTTCTTCTAAAGCCTTCAGGACAAGGGTCTAATTTTCAAAACTGGATCCCCAGAAGCCCTTGGCGCACAGTAAGTCACAGCAGGGTTGGCTGATGTGCAGATAGCATCATCACAGCAGTTGCCTATGTGGGCTCGTACTCAGCCAGGGCGGGTATCTGAGAGGTTTTAGCGGTTAACTTGCCTGTAGTTATCCTTTGTGAAGCCCCAAGGGAGGATGACGTCTCCAAAGGAACTGCTGTTCAGAGAGAAGGGCAGAGAAGGGACTAATGGGCAGATCAGGGAAAATGTCAACAGTCAGGACTGGTGAGGACTGGGCAGTGCGAGATATCTGTTTCCTTTTTCTGCTCCTGGGAGCCAGACTTGAGGGATGGGCCTGACCATGTGGAACTTGAATCTGGCTGGTATGGGTGGCGGGCAAAAGGGCTGCTAAATGGTGGTCTAGGTTACTCCAGCCCCAACCAGCTTCCTGAATCTTGGGGCAGGCTGGTAATAGGAAGACAGAGATAAGTATGAATGTTGGGGTGTGGGGAGGGTGACTGTCAGTCCCCACCCTCCACCTGTGAGCAGGCTGGAAAACAGGAAATGTCCTGGCTGTGAAATTGCCCTTTGCTGGGCAGAGGAAAGGAATGGCTGGGGTTCCTATTGGGTTGATCTGCAAGGGTTTGGCCAATTCCCTCACCCTGTGTGGGCTGATCTACAAGGGTTTGGCCAGGTTCCTTACATCCACCCCAGGATAGTGGATACTAGGTTAGTTTTCTATTGCTGCCATAACAAATTACCATAAATCCCATGGTTTAAAATGACTCGCTTACTATTTTTCAGTTCTGTAGCTCAGAGGTTGGATGCAGGTCTCACCGGCTAAAATCAAGGTGCTGGCAGGGCAGCATTCCCTTCTAGACACTCAGAATTTGTTCTCTTGACTTTTCTAGCTTCTAGAAATTGCCCACATTCCTCAATTTATGCCCCCCTCTTCTATCTTCAAAGCTAGCAACATTGTGTCTCTCTGACCGTTTTTTCTGTGGTCACATCCCCCTCCAACCACAGACAGGTTGATTGGTTTTAAGGGAGCATGTAATTAGATCGGATACATTTGGATAATCCAAGACACTTTCCTTATGTTAAGGTCCTTCATTTAAACACAGCTGCACAATTTCTTTTGCCATGTAAGGTAACATATTCAGAATTTCTAGGGACTAGGAGGAGGACATCTTTTGGGGTAATGGTTCTACCTACCACAAATACCAGTGAGCATGTGGCAGATGTCCCTTTGGCTGCATAGTGGGATGCTCCAATGTCTAGTTGATCCTGCTAGGGTATATACACCTTTACTCATCCCAGACAGAGGGACTGGGAGAAGGGGGAATGTACATGAAGTCTGCACCTTCTGTGTGTTCAGCACTGTGCAATGCACACTGCTTCCAGGGTGGCTAAAATGACTGTGGACCTTGCCTTTATGAGTCACTGGAGGTTTAGCTAAATTATGAGAATTTAGATGGACCAAAACATGGTAACCTAGAATACAAGCCTGTGATGAGATGCTCAGGCCAACCCAAAGGCTCTAAGATAGATTGGGATTTGTCCATCAGCTGGAATTTCTAATCCTGACAGAGAAGCAGTCATCCCTGCTGCCCTAGGGACCTTGAAGCCTGTGTCTGAGCCCATGTGAACCTTTGTCCACAGATATCACAGTGACACTAATCTATACTTTCCACATTTTCTACAATGGCATTGGATTACCTTTATGACTTGAAAAAAATCTCAACAATGACACCTGGAGTGGTGGCACATGCCTGTAATCCAAGCAGCTCAGGAGGCAGAGGCAGGAGGATCGCAAGTTCGAGACCAGAGGCAGTCTATGTAATTTAGCAAGACCCTGTCTCAAAAAACAAAAAGAAATGGGCTAGGGGCGCAGCTCAGTGGTCCAGCACTTGCAAAGCATGCAAGCAGGAGGCCCTGGGTTCAACCTCCAGTACCGAAAAAAAAAAAAAAATCACAACAATGCATGCTATTCAAAAAAATGGCACTGAATCCTTGTTGGGACCTTGGACAAGCCAGTGTATTTCCCTGGTCTTCAGTTTCCTCAGTTGCAAAATGTGTGTGATGATTCCTCAGGACCCTCAGCTCAGAAATATAAGATAAAAGCCAGGAAGAATAAAGCTAATTTCTTCTTAACCCTCCCCTGCCTCCAACAGGGCCATTAACTTGGTCTTCAAGGCCTGCCTTTGGCTGTATGGACTACATAGTGATCTTCTGTTGGTTGTGACTTGTTGCCCTGTGAGGGTGCACTGCTTCACACAGCACAGCCCTCATGTTCAAGATCATGTTCCTTGCTAAGTTAAATAATAGACTTCTTGAGTGCCTACTGGGTACCAGGGCCTGCTTGGGTCATATGGAGGCCAAAGATGACAGGGACATAGTCTATGCATGAGCATGGAGACTGTCTGACAATTTGCTGTGGAATCCTCTACGAGGCCACCTAAGTCTTGGAGAGCCTTGGGTGGGTCACCTCACTGTAGGCTCCAGTTTCTGTTAGAACAATGAAAGGCTTCATGTAAGCTCCATCATAGTTATGTAGCAGGCATTGCGCTGGGTTCTGGAGACAGAAAAGATTAAAAGAAGCCCTGTCCTCCAGGAACTTTCTAGCTATGCCTTTATATTTCTGGGCTCCTCAGTGCCAAGTTCAGAGTACAGACCTTTCTCCTTCCTCCTCTTCCTCCTCCTCTTCTTCTTCTCCTCCTCCTCCTCCTCCTCTTTCTTCTCCTTCTTTTGCCACTTGAAAAATTCCCTTCTTTTATCCTCTTTGCCTAGCCTAGGTTGTGGAAGAGAAGGCATTTCTAAGGGGTGCTACCAGGGATGGCATGACATGACAAACAAGTACCCTGAGAACAGGCCCTACTATTAAAACCTCAGGCTACAAGGACAAAGTGGTTGAAATAATACTTTTCAAAATAAAATTAAACTAAATCCTCAAACTGTTCCAAACCGTTCCAGCCAATGTGAAGCCAGCTGCAGGGTACCCACAAGCCCCTTTTAAGCATCAACAACCCAGTCCCTAGTGCAGGGAAATCAACTTATCTCATTGCTTCTACCCACTGCTCTACTGTAGTGTTCTAATAACCTTTTCTACTCTACTCTGAGTTCCAGTAAATTCCTTTACCACCCATGATTCTGGCCTCACTCCAACCTGCTACATAGGTCTTTCTCTTTTTGGCTTTCCTGTTCTTCTCCTTCCTCCCTTCCTCCCACAGGATAGTCAGGAGTGATTGATTTGTTAGCTTCTGTCAGGTTGTGGGTCAGAGCTGAGGTCAGCTTTTGGCAGGGAGATGGTACATCAAGGCTGAATCAGAGAGGAACAACTGAGTTTTTCCATGTGCCGGGTGGTGAGTGCCACAGCGCAGGAGGAAAGGCCCAAACATGGCTCATCCATGGCTCCTCGCTGCCTGCGTCAGGAGACAATGAGACTCAGCTCCAGGGGCTGGAATTCTCTTCTTGCCCCCTTCCTTCAATCTCCAACCAAACCCTTGACAAAAGTTCTATTATACAAAGAAATGTGGTCCTTCTAATGGCTTAATTTTTCACTGGAAGAGATGTTTGGGGACTAGAGTTACCTTTAGGGGAAAAGTAGAAGCAGGGGAGAGAAGCAGAGGCCCTGCGAAGATCCTCATGCCCCGCTGTGCTCTGGAGGCTAGAGAGAAGTCTTGCTTAAGATTGCCCTGGCGCTAATGATTAACAAACTCAGAGTTAGGCCATGCGGAGATTTTTAATAATCCTTGAACCAAGAGACAAATAACGGAGGACAGTTGGCTAGTTAATGTCATCTGTCATTTGGTTTTCTGTAGCAGGGGCCAAAAACACCAAAGAGGGCCAAAGATGCAGGAAACCTATTAACATATGGTTGTTAGGTGTCTGACTCATAGCAACCCTACGTACAACAGGCGAAACACTACTGTCAGTGCTTCTTTGCTGTTCATAGGGTTTTCAATGGCGGATTGATTTTGGGGAGTGGGTTGCTGGGTCCATCTCCCAAGCCTATGACACCTTGTGTTCCCAGGTGGTCTCCCATCCAAGTACTAACCAGGCCTGACCCTGCTTAACTTCCCAGATCTGACAGGATTTGATGCCACAGGGCCATAGCTGCAGGCGCCTATTAACATACTCATACCTATTTCTGTCCTTAAAGTGCGGAGATGAAAAGCAGCTGTGTGAGTATTTGGTGGTCTTGGTGTCTGCAGTGGTTTCTGCTGCGCCCTGAGACTCTGCCTTCCTTTTTGCCTTTTGGTGCTGTGGGCCCAAAGCTAGCGGCCCGGGTCATGGACAGGCACATCTCTGCCAAGCTGCGGCTCCCTTGCCGTAGTAGACTTTCCCACCACAGCCAGGTGGTGGCTAGCCGTGCCTGCCTCTCTCCCTGGACTCCTGTATTCTGGGTGCTGGCACTGGCTTTCCAAATAGAGACATCTCTCCTGTAACAAGTAGAGAAGCCAGGCTAAGACCCTGACCCCCCGGGTGCACAGGGTGGCCATTCCTGTGCTCCACACTCTGGTATGGCCTTGACAGACCCACCCCAGGAGGAGAGACTTCGGAAGAAGAAACTCTGTGGTGCTTCTTTTTCCAAGGAATGATTCAGCTTAGCCAACAGGGTTGGGGGAGGGGTAGAGCTTCGTAACACACTGAGCTACACGGAAATAATAAATTGTACCTGAGTTGTATGAAAACAAGTTAATACCTTTTGTGTGTAGACTTTTTCACGATGTGTATGTAAGAGGCAAGCAGCTCTTCCCTCCTGGGCCTGCACTGCTCAGCCACGCCTCTGGACCCTGACCCCTTTCTCCTTCCTGCTGCCACCCTCTCCATCTGTGCCTGGTGCTGGATGCAGGGCAGTCCTCCCGCGCAGGTGCTTTCATTATGTGAAGTGTGTTAGGGTTTCAGTGACATGCTGGGGGTTGGGTAGGTTTTTTCAGAGGTACTGTGCAAGAAAGGGATTTTCAAACCACCTCCTCCAGACTTGTTCTTATTTACATGCTTATTGGCAGTGTCTTTTCCAAACAAAATCTCATGGGGGAATCTATGTCAAATGAGGAGGAGCAGAACGGCTCTGGTGTGTCTGAAGTAAGATCTTTGAGCCTGTTCACCTCATGTCCCTCCTTCCAACCCCAGGCTCCAGATCAGTGTCTCCCACTTGTGGCCAGCTTCCCCAGGGTCTCCCTGGGTCTTTCTAGAGTGTGCCTGGGGCCAAGAAGTAGTTGTGTTTGTTCCTAAGCTGGCTCAGGCTTAGCTTGACTGCCTGGGCCTGTAGCTCTGGCTTCCCTGCCTGTTCTGGGGCTGTCTTGTGGGCCCATTCTCAATGATTTCTGGGGCCCAGATGGTCTCTGTGGCCTTATTGAGAGTGGGTGATGGTACTCAGGATCCATGTCTATGACCTTTGTCCCATTCTGTACCCCTGTCACAGGGGGGTGGAGGCTAAATCCCTACAGATTTCCTTGCTGTTGGGATTTAGAGTCTCCTGATGAGATGCACAGTGAGATTTGGGAGGCAGAGGTGGGCCGAGCACCTTCTCCGTCAGCAGTGGTGGCCGGCTCCGGTGGATAAAAATTTGTGCCGCTGCCAGGCTCTGCGTCTCGATCTAGTCACCTACTTCACGAGTGTGGAGTAGCTGGGAGGCTGGCAGTTTCCTGCAGCTTTCTTACCTTGGATGACAGCTGCCGTGGGATCCGATGCTGACCCTCTGACTTCTGCAGCTGCAGCTCCTCCATTCCTTTGCTAGCACCTGTTTCTGCCTGAAACGCTAAGAGTGGCTTCTGATTTGTGCACTGAACGCTGGCTGATAGCGTGGTGCTCTTTGCTCTGTTCTTAATGCTGACTGTGATGGAGGTAAAGGTGGAAAGGCAGAGATGACATGGGATGGTACAGTCACTGTGGCTCACCCTGTTCATCCAGCTCGGCTTTCCATGGAGGCTCACATCCTAGCTGGCTGGTTCCCATTATTTCTTGGGTGATGCTATAACCAAGGAATCAAATGCCCTTGTTGGCAGGGCTGACAGAATGGTTTGTCACAGTGATTGTGCCATTTTAGCTCTGGCCCAATAACCTCTGCTTTTGAGTTGGCAGAGGCTCAAATGCACCTGCCTGTGAGTTGGCTAGTTTTCACACAGGTTCATTGTAAGGTAAAAGAAGAAAAGTCCCCTGCACTTGGGTGGCATCATCTTGTACTGTCATGAAAACAGAGGCTCTTCCAAGGGTTGTGATATAGCCCCACAGAGTGGAGAACTGGCACCATGGCCAGGGTCTTACCCTGCTCCTTCGCTCCAGCTGTTGCAGCCACTGTGACAAACTGTGATGCCTTGGGCTCTTAATTTGTTCTACAAAAAGAAGCACCCAGAGCTGTGTCACTGAAGTGCACACAGAGCCTTTCATAGGAGTGTGACGAGGAAGGGAGCCTGTGTGGATGAGGGGCTGAGTCCTGACTCTTCCCATGCGGCCCAGCAGGTTACTGATGGGAGGCAGACTGACTCTCTCGTCGGGGGGAGGAGGTGTTTTAATAGGTGGGTGCTTGTCAGGCCAGGTCAGGGTGACTGGAATCGGAATATAAACAGACTGAGATAACGGGACATGGACTGATGCATGTGCCTAATATTATTATGATGTAACCCCATGTAACTATGATCTGATTGGACAATGGTCTTGGTGTTTAGCCGCTATTGTATAAAGCCTTAAGAAGCCCCTCTACCAGCAATGGGTGCCTGGAGAGGACAGGCCGGGAGGACTGGGGGAGATGGAGAGGTGATGGGACATGCAGAGGGTAGCGGCTGTGGGTGACAGCACCACAGAGGGAATGGAGGAGAGGAATGCCCTAGAATAAAACATGTCACGCCTGTCTTTGGCTCCTTGAACATGTTTGGGTTGCACCATGGGCCCCAAACATCTTTCTCTCACTGAGGAGCCCAGTTCAGGTTCAACAGTGCTGAACCCACTGCCTCCACATCAGAGCTTGGATTTCCAAAACAACTCAAACACTTTATTTTAGGTCATAATAGAACTAACAGCCACACTTAACTAACCTTACGTCAAACCAGAAGTAACACTGCTTTGCTCACATAGAAACTGGTCATACACTCCCCTACCAGGAACAATCCCTGCACTGCAGAGGCATCTTATCACTCATTCAGCTGGCAGAGCAAAGCCGACCCCTTGGCAATCCAGTAGTCTTTGGACCGCTTTGATGGTAAGAGGACAGTCACCACAAAGTTGGTTGAATGGCCTAATTAAGGACACAGGGAAAAAAAAAAAGAATTGTTACTTTTTTTTTTTTTTAAAACCTCTGCAATTATTAGTTTATTAGTATTATCCAGGACTCAGATGTTCAGTATTCCTCCTGAAATTACATAAACAAATGCAAATGGAAAGAATCCAAGTCAAAATTATATAACAAAACAGCACTCCATCACAAAAGCGTGTAAAATTACAAGAACGCTATTTTAAAACACTGGCACTTTAAGAGAACGATAATCTCAAAAACCACGAAAATTGCCAAATTGTTCCCTAAACTGCTAAGCAGATAAACATGACTCTAATGAGTGAGTTTGGGTTTTGTAAGGAAAAAATCAAATTCAAATAAATTGGGCAACTCATACTAAGATGCGAAATTTATCTTCCTTCCTTGTGTCTACGTAATTTATAAAGGGGCAAACCACAATATAGGAAAATATACCCTACTTTACATGTGGCATAATTTCAAAAGCTGGCTCAAATTAATTAAAAATACTTTTAA
>VMDO01016491.1:0-47747 GCA_007922755.1 Pedetes capensis
TAGTTGTAAAATTAATTAACATGCAAAGAGCTAAAAATAAACAGGACAATCTTGCAGAAGAAAAAATTGGGAGAATTTATGCTACTAAGTACCAAGATTAATTATAAAGCTCTTATAATTAAGGTAGTAAACAGTACGGTATGGGGACAAGACAGACATTAAACACATGAATCAGAATAGAGACTCAAAAACCAAACTTGGATTACAGCAATGATGCCACTGAATTGGAGTGTAGAGAAAAGATAATCTCTTCAAAAAGTGATATAACAGTAATAATCTTCACAATATTCTATGGACAAAAGTCAATTTCAGGTAATTATGGACCTACATTTCACTTTCTGAATAAAAAAATAACAATTTTAGGGAAACAAAAGAATATTTTCATACTCTTGGGCTAAGCAGAGATGTCTGAACCATGACACAAACACCACTAACTATAGAAAAAAATTAGTAAATTGGACTTTATAAAAATTAAGAACCTCCATTCATCTCTTATTATTAATGAACAAGCCATATATACCTTTAAGCATACATACTCAGCTACATATGTGATTGTGTGTTTACCCCTTACAGAAAATCAAAACTAAATTGTCTTACTCTGTGACTTAGAAATTCCTCTGAGATAGACAGATAGATAGATAGATAGATAGATAGATAGATAGATAGTGCATCCAAAAATACATACAAGAGCATTCATAGATAGCTGCATTGTTTATCCTAGTCTAAAACTAGAAATGATTCAAATGTCAATCAACAGTGGAATGTATAAATAATAAAACATTATGCAACAATTTAAATGAAATGAAATACTCTTGTATACAACAACATGAATAGATCTCACATGTATAATATTGAACTAAAACACAGGCACAAAAGAGCAGATACTATATGCTTGCATATATATAAAGTTCAAATAGGCAAAAATCAAATACTTGGTGGTAGAAGTCAAAAGGGTAGAGGAGGACTGGTAGAGTGACATGGAAGCTTCTGGAGTGCAGAAGCTCCTTTTATTTTGACATTTGTAGTGTTTATATATGAAGTGTAATTCTATGAATATACGTTATGCTTCACTACAAAGAAGACTTTTATAAAAAACAATTATATATATATATATATATATATATATATATATATATATATATCCAAATAAAGCTAATGGCAATGTTTTGCAATAATTTCACTATCTACTTTAATCGTTGGTTGAGTCACCCTAATTATCAATGGGTACTGTGAGGAACTGGTTTTAGAAGGAGGGGCTTTTCTGTTCAACCCCACTACCTCCCATTGTCAAAGAACTTTATTTCATTTGATCCTTACACCAAAAACTCTGAAATAAGTGCCACTGTTTTTTCCACATCAGGGAAGATAAGAGTAAACAGAAGTATGACAGCTTAAGTAATTTGTTCAAGATCACAGTCAGGAGATGGGGGAGCTAGGATTTAAGTAGCAATGAAAAGTCATTCAGTCACCTTTTCTGAGGCAAGTCCTCTGTTTTGTGCAAAGAAGTGCTTGCTGAAGAAGTGTCTCTAGATCAATACTCCATAATACCCAGCAATTGAAGAGTTATGGTTGTTGACCTTTAGATAAGTTAAAAGCAACAATATTTACTGGGTTTATATTAGGTACAAAGGCTTTTACCAGATCCCCAGAGCTCAAAACAAAATAAGATAGCATCTTTATCTTCAAATAGCTCACAGATCCAGTAGATAAAACATATATACAAACATACATATATATAAACAGATAAATCAAAGCTCAAAATCTCTGTGGCAGTTTTAAAACATTGCCTACTTTTTTCTCCTTTTCTCCCATCATGGGGGTCAGTGGGTATCTAAATCTCATACCTTCAATCTGGTGGGTGTGCGACTGTCTCGGCAATTTGTGCCTGAAGAAAGTCAAGGAGGGTCATAAATGGCCACACAGCTTCTACCTAGTTCATTTGGAATGCTTGCTCTCTTGAATGTTCCCTCTCAGAAGCCAGCTGCCATGCTGTGAGACATGCTGTTGTCCCCTGTCTCAGTTACACCCAGCCTTTGAGTCACATCAGCCCAGGAGCCAGGTACGTGAGTGAATAAACCACAACCACCACATAGGACATCATTGGCCCATCTACTCCAGCCCTCAGCCAGAAAAGTCATTCCAAACATCTGACTCTCCCTCACTGAGACCCTAGACATCACAGAGCACAGCCAACTCATTCCTACTGTGTTTTGTACAAATAGCTGACCTTCAGAAACCATGGGCATAATACACAGTTATTTTTCATACCTCTAAGACGTTTATTTATGCCCCTGAATATGCTTGGTTATGCAATAATAGGTAACTAGAAGAGTCTGTTTCCTCATAGTTTACTCCTGTACGTCTGCCTCCCAATTACCCAGAATGTCTGTAAAAATAGCAGCTTTCTGGGTCCCTCCTTATTACTTTTGAATAAGGATTTCTGGGAATGAGTTCCAGGAATCTGGATATTATCCAACACCTGAGCAATTCTTAAGTTTGAGCATTCCTGACCTAAACCCAGCATGTGATCTGTCACAATGAGAACAGCACAGATAATTATTAAGCTCTGCAATAATAAGTAATCCTCAAGTATGAGCGCCCAAAATGAAAAAAAAAAAAAAAAAACCTAATCCAAGTATTAAATATGAAGAGTCAGAAAGTCTACAAATCTGTAAACAATATATACCATAATGTGTTACGTTGTTGTTAGGTACCATCACATCGAGTCTGAATCATAGCAACCAACCCTCTTAGGGTTTTCAATGGCTGATTGTTTCAGAATTGCTTTGGGAGTGGACTGCCACATCCTCCTGTTTTTGCAGTGCTGGGGACCCAACCTGGGTCAGAGAGTGCAAAGCAGCACTCTACTAAGTGAGCTAAGCCCCAGCCCATGTGTTATAAGGTGCATGAAAGAGATGTGCACGGGAATCCTAAAAAGAGAGTGTGGTATATCTTCCTGTTGGATCAGGAAAGTCTTCAGAGAGCATGTGACATTATTCTGAGTCCTAAACAGATGTGGGGCTAGGTTTAGCTCAGCTGGTAGAGTGTTGCTCTGAGATCTCTGAGGCCCTGGGCTCACTATGAGGCTCCTAACAACAAAACACATGTATTTGTTTGTACTTCAAGAGAGCAAGACCAAAAAAGTTTCTATGAAGAAGCAGATTCAGGAGACACAAGTGTGAAACCATTTGATGTGACCTAAGTATGAACCACTAGATCACAGATGGGAATAGATATGTGAGATCAGGAGGGGAATTTGTACTTTTGTCTGACAGTAGTAACAAGATGAAGGGTTTTAAGTTAGGGAAATTGTGATCAAATTTGCATTTATCAAGGTTTTTGTGATGACTATGAAAAAGAAAGAATTGAAGAAAGAATCCTATTGCAGTAGCTCAAAGGCCTGGGGGGGGGGGGGACCTAAACAAAAGTACAACTACAGAAGATGAAAGATACCTGTCAAACAGGAAACTCCACAAGACTGGACCTCTGGTTGAATGAAAAGGCAGTGCTGAGGTCTATGAGGATTTCTATATTTCTCTAATAAAATTAAAAAGAGAAAGAAAAAAGAAAAAGTATCAGTCCCCTTTCTCTAGGAACCACAAGCCCACAATAAAGAAACAAAGTAAATTCACTGTTCCAAAAACATGAAAAAGTGGGAACTTTTTATTAATATTGAGTTGCTATTCTATAACCTATCCTCTATATACATTTTTGGAGAATTTTTAAAACAATGGAAAATAAAAGTAGGTGCTTTTTTTTTAAACCACTAAGTCTAATTGAGCTCATTTCCTCTGCAGAAAGAATGTGAAATTAGAAAAAGAAGTAAATATTCTAACTGGATGGCTCCATTTACCCATTCACCCCGCTGATGCATTCTTGCTGTGAAAAGCTGGATGACATTAGAGTGGTTATTAAAATTGCACAACAACATGAAAGATATGATGAAATACATATCATTCTTGATTGGGATGTCCATTCAGATAGTAAAAGACAGAATATGTGTGATAATAAAATCTTAAATCTGTGAAAGTAATTGCTTCTGACATCTCCAACTAGGCAGCAGGCTGCCCAAACGGGGCTGTTCAGTCACAAATTCTAAGCCTAATGAAGTGAGAAGAACACAGTGTAGATACAAATTAAAATCTACTTACCAAGAACACTCAGTATTTTTTGTATACTTCCTTGTTCTATGTGAAGAAGAAAATATCTGTTGAGAATAAGCACCCTTTTATGTTTAAGTCAACATAGTAGACCTATTATTAACCACAAGAAATGGCCATGTAGTAATTCTAATCTGTTATTCAACCCTTTGGCTTTAAAAGTACTATTTTTAGATCCTTCTAATGATTATGCTAAGTAGGTGAAATGTAGTTGTAAGAGAAAAGGAATCTGCTTGAAATAAGGACTGTCCTGTTGCTCAGAGGGTTTTTTGACTTATTTTTACCTTTTTCCGCAGCACATTCAAAATTTCCAAAGGCCAAATTTTCCTGTCAACCATAGGACAAGTTATATTGTATATCAAGAAGAGATGAAGCTGTAGAATGGGTTTTCATATAACTGAATTATAATGAAGTATGATATAAATAACCAAAGACTATGAATGGTCCCATGAGTTCACTTTCCAATGATCACATGTTTTGCTTCTAATGTGAAGTGTTTGTAACTTTGTTAACTTAAGAAAAAAAAAAAATAGAAAACCTCCAGTAATACATGACTCAACCCAAAGCCTGACTCACATTCTTTTATATCACCTCTGAGTAAAATAGAAGTTGAAATGCATCTTCTGTGACACAGAATTTTCAATAAGAGAACAAGGCATTATTAAACATATTATAGCAATAAGTCATCCATCGTTCAACAACCAATTATACTTTGGCAGCTCTAATTTAAAGTTCTGTGGCTCAAATAAGTCTCTCTGGCTTTGAGAAAGCAGATGCAAAATGATACAAACAACTACTTCTGGTGGAGCAAGTAAAGGAGTTCTTTTACAGCTCTTTTCCAAAACATGAATGCAATGGTATGGGCACAGTATTTTATACAAATATAAATAGGATTACTCTACTGCAACTAAACAAAGTAGCATGATGTAACAAGAGAAGAAATAGGATTAGAGCCAGATGTGTTGGATTTGAATCATTGTTTCACTACTTCCTGAGTTACTCTGAGAAAGTCAATTACCCTCTCTGATATCAGTTGTCTCAGCATAAATGAGAAAATATAATAACTACATAACTGCTATAGATGAAAATTAAAAGAAATAACATGAATACATCTGGTAGAAAGTTGGCTATTAAATGTTATTATCAATATGATACTAACTTATGGAATCCTGAAACAAAAAATACATGAGGTATCTAAGGTAAAATCTAAGGAAATTTAAATCAAGTATAGACTTCAGTTAACAATAACTTGTTAATATGGGTTCATTGATTTTGGCAAACATGCAATATTAACATAAGAATTTAATAATAAGGAAAACCAAATGCAGGGTCCGTAGGAACTCTCTATACTCGTTTGGTAACTTTTCTCTAAATTTAAGTCTATTCTAAAAATGTTTTAAAAATTATTTTTAAAAATATCCTAGTATCCATCCCCTCTCTTTGTCTTCTTTATGCTAACTGCTTAATGGTTATATTTTCTTTGAAGTCACTGGTAGTGTTACATATGTGTATTTAATTCAATTTTACAAAGAAAATATGTTGCATATTGCTTTCCATGAAGACTGAAAGGTCTTTGCCGTTTCTCCTATTACAGTAAAAAAGTTAGCGGAATTGAAAAAAAAAACTAAGCAATGAGAAGCCTCCATTTAATTAAGGCTTCTTTTGTCCCTCCAAACAGACTAAAATTGGACTTGGAATCTCATACAGTCTTTCCTGTCTAGTTAGAGTGATGACATAAAAGAAACATCTGTTACAGGTCATTTTCCCTGAAGGTCACCCTCTCTTCAAATCTCTGCTTCTGCTCCTCACCATAAATACTGCCACCAAAACATCCATTATGTGGATAAATGGCTCGATTTCTGTCAGGATCATATTGATAACTATAATACTGCAAAGACAGAGGTAGCCTAGAAGTGCATATTTCCTTAGGCAAATTATTAAGGTATATAAAGTGGTCATATTAATCAGGAAGACAAGGACAAAGAGCAGTGGTTGGAGAACTCTAGACCTACATGCACTTGAGCTCTTTTTGTTTTTAGAAAAATGCCAAAAGTTCTTATGATACATAGAATCAAGTCTTTACAAAGAACCCTGAAAGATACACACTCATTTTTAAAATCCTGTAGTAGGTCTGTTTTACATACTATGACTCTCCACCAAACATAAAGAAAAGCAAGGTCTTAGTCTTATTATCACAAAGAAGAAGTGATTGGAATAATGTGGCTGAGAATGGAATAATTCCAAAAGAAAGAGCAGGTGTTCACAAATACCTATCGACTAGTTACTATGTCCTTGGCATTCTTCTTGGCATGAGAAATGTAAAGCAAGATAAGCTGTGATTTCTACTTTCAACAACTTTGCAGTTCATTTAGATGGGTAAAACAAACAAGATGAATTAATACCATAGAATTATTGAGTACTTCCTTCTTAGTGTACCAAGAACATGGCATGCATTGTCTTTTTGAATACAGCATGCAACAATCAGGAAAGATAATTCTACCCATTTTACACAGTAGGAAACTGAGGCTCAGAGAGTTGAAGATAATGACTTCAGGGTCTACACACCTAATAAGTGACAGGCCTGGATTCAAACAGCACCATGACACCATAATCCATTCCGTTAACCACTGCACTATGGCTCCCCATTTTAAAAGGTCAAATTCAAGCAGTTCTTGGCAAACATGTAACACTTTACCTGAAACCAAAATAAGAATATAGGTATTTTCTGCGGCATACTTTAGTAGCAATGAGAGAATTTACTCCAAGAAGAAAATATGAACTACAGAGTCTTGTTAACCAACACCTCGAACTGCCCTTGAAAGTGACCTGATCAAGAATGTCAGTTTTGCAGCATATGTGGTATAACAGTCTTCTGGCAACTGACCCAGTGGGCTGGTAACAAGAGCCCAGCAGACTTGAAACTGCTCTGGCATTCAAGCTCCTCAACCATTCTGCACATTCCTGAAGCGTTACCATGATAAAGTGTTCACTGATGCACAGATAACAGCAAAGCCAACAAGGGGGAAACATGACTTTTAGAACAACGTTTCAAGGTCAAATGTTACCCAACTGTGCAAGACCATGTTGAACTCTTGGATTATAAATGTACAGACCCAGTTTCTCAAGGTCGCTCACATAAAGTTCAAATTAGGTTGTTTAAGAGAGGGCTCTTATCAGTTTTATGGACAGCTTTCTCTAAAATGTAGCCAGCTCATTTAATAACATGAGGCAAGAGGAATTTTCCAGCAATAGACTTAAGTGACCAAACAGCTACAAGTTAAGAGTTTTGCTGTATTCTGATGCAGATTTAACATTTATCCCAGGAAGCTCTTCTCCAAGAAAATTAGAACACACAATTGCCTCTGGAACTCCCAAACCCACTGGAGAATCCCCTGAAGTGCTCACCAACCCTTACTCTCTGACTCCTAATGTAGAATAAACAGGGCACTGGTTGATACTCCCTAAAGGAACTTTGCCCAGAGTAATGAATGGGTGTGGTCAAACAATATTTATGAAAAATTTATGCACATGCTTTAACAATTGAACTTCCACTGGCCTAAAGTTAAGCTGAATATGGCTTGTTGTTGTTGTTGTTAGGTGCTGTCGAGTCAGTATCCGACTCATAGCGACCCTCATAGGGTTTTCAATGGCTGTTTCGGGATTGCCTTGGGAGTGGATTGCCAGGCCCTTCTCCCATTTTTGCGGTGCTGGGAATTGAACTCGGGACCTCAGAGACTGCAGCGCAGCGCTCTACCAACTGAGCTAAATCCCAGTGAGCTGTTATTCATTCTAGCATTTCTTTGCCAGGAATGTTTACTTTTACACAGTGGTGCGTTAATATATTGAGACATTAACTTAGATGTTACTTATCCCTGCGTTTTGTTGTTGTTGTTGTTCCTTCCCACACCATTCCAAAGAGGTAGCCAGGCCATCGTGCTGCTGGCCTCAGAGAAAAAATTTTAGCAGACATTATCTGAAAACATCTTGTCCCCTTCCTGACTTTTGCAGTACCTGGATTCCTTAAGAAGATTAAGCTAAGGTTATGGCAGTGCCAAGAAAGAAATGAGTGCTTTGGATGGGAAAAGTGGGAAGCAGCAGTGAGAAGCTGTATGTGGCTTTAGAAAACGGATAGAATAAAGGGACTCACTGGTGGTGAGGGTACATGCTTCCCTTTGGCACTACATTTGGCCCTCTGTATCCACAGTTCTGGATCTGTGGCTTCAACCAACTAAAGATCAAAAATATTCAGAAAAAAAATTGTATCTGTACTGAACATGTGTACTTTTTTCTTTGTCATCCTTCTCTAAACAATATAGTATAACAAGTATTTGCATAGCATTTACATTGTGTTAGGTATTATAAACAATCTAGAGATAATTTAAAGTATATGGAAGATGTATATAGGTTATATGCAGATACTATACCATTTTATATAAAGGACTTGATCCTTGGATTTGAGTATACATAGGGATCCTACAACTAATACCTCATAGATACTAAGGGATAACCATACTTTGAAAAGTAATAAAACCTCCAGATGAAATGGTTGCCTGGTAGAACCAGAAGGCTAGATCCTAGGAAGTGGAGCTCCTGGTTCAGACAAACAATATTATAGTCTGCTTGGGATTGGAACATCAGACCCACCCACACTCAAAGACCAGCGTAACCTGAACAATGAGGATGTCAGCAACCATTACATTTTTCCAATCTTCCAGGAACCATCTAAGCTTTTTAATGATTGTAGAGTTTCTAAATGACTAAAATAGAATCTCCTGTCAATTTAGAAGGAAATTTTGATTTAGAGCTTGTGACTACTCTCTCATACTTGAGTTACTTCTATCTCTAACAATTTGAATTTCAATGCACTTCTGGTTCTACTCTGGATCCACCCACCCCCCATTGCTTCTGCCTTCCTGACCCCACCCTAACTCCTCTGCCTTCCTACCTCACACACACCGTCACACATAGAAACTGCCATGCTATTTTCCTTGTACTTGATAAAGGGATTTTTAATTTCCAATAAAAGGGAATAGTCACTCATAACCTGAATATGAAAACCATAAAGATTTATCTTCACTGAAATATGCAACTAGAAATACCAGATAATTTGCCAATTCATTACCTTTTGAAGAATATCCTGGAAAATTTGAGCTGAAATTAAGTGAAACTTTTGCCAGAAGGAACATTTGAATTTTGCTTTATTGAGCTATTAAACTAATATATTCTCTTCTTTAAGGTTTCTGCTGTGATATGTTTGATTCAAAGCAATCTTCCAATTGTTTTACCATTAGCTTGAAGCAAAGGAAAATGAAAGGCATGACAAGGCATAAAATTGGCCTTAGCAATATCTAAGCTTGGTTCAGCCGTGACCATTATCCTCAATGCTCTTACAGTCTGAGCAAAACAACCATAAAATCAGCTTATTGTTTTTAATTTTACAACCCATGATTTATTTTGTTTAACTGCAGTGACAGCCTGTGATCCCAGTAAGTGTCTTCAGTTAGGAAATGCAAGCAGGAAATCAAGGCCCAGAAGTTATTAGTTGTAACATGGGCTCATCTCATTTATCTTCCTGTATAACTACCAGAATATGATCCATGTGATTCCTATTACATAAACTAACAATGGCAATTCTGAAATAAGAATAGCTCATTGAATGAAACAAATCTTACATTGTTGACTTAAACCTCCCTGACTTCTTACTCCAGACGCAGGACAGCTAGAACCTTTTACATTTAAACTTTTCCAAGCATAAGGGTCCAAGTTTTGCACTCAGAAATACACGACCTTTAATAGCTGTGTGATCTTATTCTACTTAACTCTTTGGACCTCAACTACATCATCCAAAAAGGGGAATAAAGTTCTATCTGCATCAGTGTTGTTACAAAGAATAAATGATTGACCATGGTGGCTCATGTTTGTAATCCCAGCAACTACGGAAGCAGAGGCAAGAGGATCACAGGTTTGAGGCCAGAAATAGGCTGCATAACATAATGGGACCCTGTCTCAAGATTGTTGTTGTTAGGTGCCATGGAATCGAGTCAGACTCATAGTGACCTTCAGAGGGTTTTCAATGGCTGTTTTGGGATTGCCTTGGGAGTAGGTTGCCAGGTCCTTCTCCCATTTTGTGGTGCTGGGAATCGAACTTGGGACCTCAGAGACTGCAGAGCTGCGCTCTACCAACTGAGCTAAATCCCAGCCTTGTCTCAAGATTTGAAAAAAAAATGGGCTGGAGGTGCACCTCAATGGTACGGCACTTGCAAAGCATGCAAGCATGAGGCCCTGGGTTCAACCCCTAGTACAGGAAGGAAGGAAGGAAGGAAGGAAGGAAGAAAGAAAGAAAGAAAGAAAGAAAGAAAGAAAGAAAGAAAGAAAGAGAGAGAGAGAGAGAGAGAGAGAGAGAGAGAAAGAGAGAAAGAGAGAGAGAAAGAGAGAAAGAAAAAAGAAAAAAATGTGGTAGGGGTGCATCCCAGCTGTAGATTACTTGCAAAATATGTGTGAGGCCCTGGGTTTAACCTCCAAATACCTCTCCACCCAAAAAAGAGTAAATGAGACAATGTATGCACCTGACATGACAAGGTCTCAGTATGTGTCATTTTTATTCATTTTCTTTGTGATGATGATTATGATGATGATAATGACTATGAGCGAATGAACTTCTCATCCTTTGATAATGTCAAATTAGCTGGCTCTTTAATAGAAAACGCATTTCCTTTCCATATTGCAATGCTAGTGTTTCATGGCATCATATAAGACTGTAATTCAAACTTTTCTAAAATATTATTTTGAATTTGCTTGAAATAAAGAAGAAATACAGATATAATTTATTCATCAATATAGATACCCTCTATTATCTATCAGTGTATAGCAAGTCACTCCAATACTTAGTGATTTAAAACAATATTCATTGAATCACCTTTCATGGCTTTTCTGAGTCGAGAACTCAGGAGTGACTCGATTTGACAATCACTGATCAAGGTTCTTCATGAGGCTGGAGCCAGAGTTCAGCTGAGGCTGCAGTCACTTCTAGAAAACAGAGGAACTATTCCCAATGTGGGCCCATGTGGTTGGTTATTGTTGTTTGGTGCCCTTGAGTCAGGTCCAACTCATAGCAACCCTCATAGGATTTTCAATGGCTGATTATTTCAGGATTTGGGGGGATTTTTTCAAGAGTGGGTTGCCAGGTCCTTCTCCTGTTTTTTTGTGGTGCTGGGGTTCAAACCCAGGGCTTCAGAGAGTGCAGAGCAGCACCCTACCACCTGAAATAAACCACAGCCCACACATGGTTCATAAGTTTGTTTTTGTAAGTGGAGTCCTTCCCACATGGACTTCTCCACAGGGCTGCTTGAGTGTCTTTATTGGACACCAGCTGACTTCCCACAGAGCAGCAATGCTTTTTATGGTCTAGCCTCAGAAGACACACACTCATATTTCTGCCATAATTTTTGCACACATTGGCCAATTCTAATTCAGTTTTGTAGAGTAAAATCCAGAAGATAAGGATTGTTGGAAGTCTTCTTGGAGGCTAGCTACCATAGCCTGTTCTCTAACTGCCAGTGATACACACAAAAACAACACTCAGCCAAAGGTCACCAAAATTCTCATCCCATGACAGCATCTACTCAGGCTCAAAGTCTAAGATCTCAATGTCTAGATGAGGTGCAGGTACAGGGAAGAGTCTTCAGGTGTAGTTCTTCAAATTATTCTTCTCAAGTACAGTTCCTCACCAAGATAAAATCATAAAAGAAGCAGAGGATAACCACTATGGACATTCTAATTCCAATGGGATAAAATAGGAGGCACACAGAAGTCTCTGACACATAGCAGTCATTTATTTTTCCCCCCTGCGGTACTTGGGGGTTGAACCCAGGGCCTCACACTTGCATGCTTCGCAAGTGCTGGACCACTGAGCTCCACCTCCTGTCCACTTTTTTTTTTGTTGTTTGTTTGTTTGTTTGTTTGTTTTACTTTCTGAGGCAGGGTCTCACTAACTTATGCAGGCTGCCTCTGATCTCGAACTTGTGATCCTCCTGCCTCTACCTCCTGACGTGCTGGGATTACAGGCACACACCACCGTACCCGGCTGTACATAGTTTTGAAATATAGCTGGACACAGGTTTTATAAGGGCTCAGTGTTACTTCAACTGGGAAATGATTTTGCAGAGTTCTTGATGACTCCCTTTGAACTTTCTGTTTTTGCTACAATATCCTCCTGTTTCAAGGTACCAAATTCTGTGTTAGTTATCTATTGCTGCATAAAAAAATCCCCTCTAGATCTGATGGGTTAAAATAACATTATTTATCATCTGTCATGGTTAATGTAGGTCATAAATTACAGAGTAGGTTAACTAGGCAGTCCTAACTCAAAGCTGCAATATAATGTTGATGGAGATTACAGGGACCTGAGAGGTTGGTTAGGGTGGAGGATCCATTTCAAACATAGCTCCTCCATCTAATGGTTGGGAAGTAAGTTCTCCACATGGGCCTCTACACAGGACTGCATGAGTGTTCTCACAATATGGTGGCTGGCTCTCTTCAAAAGAGTAGACTGGAAACTGCAGTGCATTTTATGAATTTGTCTTGAAAGTCACACAACATCATTTCTACCATGTTTTATTTGTTGTTCAAGCTAGCCCTCATTCATTTGAAAGGGACAACAGAAGAGTCTGATCAGCACAGATCACTAGAAACTGGCTACCACTCTTTCTTCCCAAAAGAGAATTTTTTTTTTTGAGACAGTGTCTTGATAAGTTATGCAGACTGCCTCTGGTCTCAAGCTTGCAATCCCCCTGCCTCTGCCTCCCAAGTCACTGGGATTACAAGCATGCACCACCATGACTGGGTCCAAATTTAAAAAATCTTTTCCCCACAAAAAATTATAACTATATATTTATATTTTATATTATAAGCAGGCCCGTTAAATCAAATTTCTACACATGATTTCTAGGAACTTTATACCAGAAAAGAGATTTTTGCCCCTAATCAAATATAGCATAAAAGAGTTTGGAGAAAGATAGGCTACATGGTCCATGTTCCTGAGGAGACTGGTCACCCAGACAGGAGTTACAAGGCTGACAATGACTTGGGAATTCACCAAAGGTAAGGGCCTATTAGCTCTTAAGATAGAGAAATTAAATTTGATGGGCCATTAAGAAATACTTCCATTTTCAAGGACAGATTTACATTAACCAAATTTCCAATGATTGATGTACGAAATTCACAATACAAATTTATGTATTTAAAATGAGGCTCAAACTTCTAACAAAGGTTATCTGCATGTGCTGATTATGGTCTATCCCACAGATACTGCTACATGGGAAGAAAAGTATTATTTGAAGAACTTATTATTCCTTGGGAATGGAATCACTCACAGCCAGGGGATTTATTGGCTGACTGTCATCAAGTGCTTGGAGCTCTGCACTTTCAGCTGCACAGGTGGGAAGAGACCTGTAAGAAACATCCTATTACACACAAGTCTACAGCCATTGGGTCACTGGAATACTAGGGTATTTACAATGTTTTTTTTTATTCTGTTTTTACTTGTTTGTTTTCTCACCCTGGCACACCCGAGAGGAATGACACCTGACCACCACTACTTGGCCAAACAACAGTAATCCAAGTAGGGATAGGGCAGGAGTGATTAAAATATTAATATGATTCTATTATGCTCTTGGTTAGGAGAAACCACCACCATTTTAGGAATTATACCTTAAATTACATTTGCATATTTCCAGAGTGATTCATTAATTATATCTATGGTTTAACCCTCAGCGTTATTTTCCTATGATTAAGTTTTAATTGTTGTTGTTGTTGTTGTTAGGTGCCGTCGAGTCGGCCTCCGACTCATAGCGACCCTCATAGGGTTTTCAATGGCTGACTGTTTCGGGATTGCCTTGGGAATGGAATGCCAGGCCCTTCTCCCATTTTTGTGGTGCTGGGAATCGAACCCGGGACCTCAGAGACTGCAGCGCAGCGCTCTAGGAACTGAGCTAAATCCCAGCCCATTAAGTTTTAATAAAGTGTATCAATTTACCTCCAAGTCTTGCCTATATGCTCCAATTTTTGGCTTAATCTTGGAACTAGGCACCCATATTCTTCCATTGCACTGGACTATGTGATGGTTGGGTGTACAAGCTTTAGAGGCAGAAACCATCTAATTGGCCCTGTCTCAGAAACTTCTGCTTATCCATTTCACTGATGGACTTACACATGACCACTTAGAGTCTTGAGGTCTTCTGTGAGCTTATGCTTCCATCTGTAACTCACCTACATTGTGATCTTGAGAATTCTGTAATTTTCCTTTACCTTTTCTGCTAGAAATCTGACCAGCCACAGATAGTCCTCTCTCTAGTTTATAACCAAAGTTTGAAGCCATATAATTCTCCACATTTTCCAGAGTTTCCATTCACTACAATAGGCATTCCTTTCTGCTTCCCAATTGAATGTCAAGCATAAGACTTCTCTGGCCTTATACATTCATAAGAGTTCTGATATGTCTCAAATATTCAGCACATTTGATGTTAAAATTTTGAAATTGCAGTAACTTTACCTTAACACTTTCCTCTCTTTGTCCTTTAAAAAAGTTTAAATGTGTGATCTTTAAAATAAATATACATTTAATTCTGCCCCCAGTTGACCTCTCCACCTTTCCTATTACACTGGTTTTCCTCCTCTGACATAATACTCTCTTGTTTTGAATAGCAATAAAAATAACAACTTACAACTATATAAACACCAAGGCCACCAAAAATCCCTATGAAAGTTATATAAGTTAGCCTAACATCCATTAATAGGAAACTCAGAATTTTAGATGACTAGGTGTTCTTTTATTTCAGGAAATGCTCATCACAGGTACTTATTTTTATTCTTCCTACTCTTAAGGTATATTTCAAGGCACTTCTATAAAAATACTAAGTTCTCCTTTTATTACCAAGATAAGGTGTTTAACTCAAGGAGCTGCTCCAGAAGGAAGCACATCTGCATATTGTCAAGCAGCATAGCTAGATAATTTACCAAGGGATGTAAATGTGTGGAGCTGTAACTGAGCCTCTGTCCAGTTAGCCACACAATTGCAAAAATCTTGCAGGTGGAAATCAGCTGGGTGTTCATGTCTCACCATTTCCCAAGCAGCTAAGATACACTGGCTCAATCTAATGCCACTGGCCCTCACTAACATCACAACAAGGTCAATGCCCGTAATCTGAAGACAGATCTGATGTACATAGACTCGGTGGAAATTTCCCAAGGATTAGAAAAGAACTCACCATCACCACCAGTTCTCAAGAATGGTGGTGTCTTTATATTGAATGACTTACATAAGAAGGCCATAAAGCAATAAAATGTTAAAGTTCAGCCAGCCCATTTCTCCCAGTCCATTCTTATGAGAAAGGCTTATCTTGGCAATCTGAGGCTGAAGCTCCAAGATGGGTTTTGTTGGATTGGATGTACTCTCAATCTCATTCAGATTTTCAATTTTCACAAATAAAGTTGAAGTTTCCAGGGCACTCAGCCTTCATTTTTAATGCATGTCTTAACTCACAAACTTCCTTTCAATACCACCAACCAAATGTCTTTTGGATTTTTCATGGGATTTCCAGGGAAATCAGGGGCTCCTGAGTGTTCAGGACATTGTGTTATAACATTCCTCAGAAATCATGGCCATTCCTTGAGTGACTGACTAAAGCCCTTAATGACAGAATTGTGTTCTTGATGGTAGTGAAGGGGGAAGGCGTGAGTGGATGATATGGGATGTGGGTGGTGATAACCATGTTTTAGGGGTGGTTGGATGTACCATGTATGCACTGTACATATAGAATATATGTGCATGAGATATGTATATGCATGGCATAGTGGTGTGTGTGTTGTGGGATGTGTGGTACATGTGTGATGGTGTGTATCATGTGTACGTAATGTGTGTGATATCTGTGTAGGGTTTGTGTGTGGCGTGTGAGTGAAATGCATGTGTACATGACATGCATGTTGTATGTGGTGTATGAGCAGGTAGGTTTGTGGTGACAGTCCCCGGTCTCAAGCCCCTAGCTGTATCACATCTGCCCCTTGAGCCTTATGGCTTGGCTGAAACTGCCATTACCTCTATGCTCTACTCATGCTCCAGAACATGCCCTCAGATCCAGCTGGAGAGGAATGGGATGATGTTTCTCCAGCCTTCTTTATTCCCATACCCTTGCCTCCCTCACAGGTGGCCCTGCACTCCCACCACCAAATTGTGCACTACTCCTTTAGCCAAAAACCCAAAGCCCCCAAATATATCAACAGATACAACCAGTAGAGCTGAGTAAAGGGGCAGCCTAACATTATATGTTAAGCCTATTTTCTGGCCCAGCTAGGACCTTGTATTTTAATCAATCTATCCATTAATAAAGTAATTTAACTTCTCAATAAATAATCTTGATCTCGTAATATGTGTGCAACAAGGAACTTGTAACTGCAGATGCAATCATAAATAAGATAAATGAGAGGTGTCGGTGGGCACTGAACTTAGTTTAATGGGAGATGCATCCAAGGAACAAGCAATTATAATATCATGTTATATGCACTTGGTTGGAAGAGAAAATCCTAATGGAGAGTAATGGGGGAGAAAACCCTACCAGGAGATTCAGCAAAGGCTTCCTAGGGAAGGTATGATCAGGTAGGTAACCAGTTGGCTCTTAAAAATGTAGGAAAGGGACTTTGTAAAGCCCAACAAATGTGTGCAAATCGCCAGAACACTGAAAAACCTAAATAAATTGTACTAAACCCAAAAATTAAAGTGTAAGGTGAGAGTACAAGAGATTTAACTTTGATAATAAAATAGGATCTAGGTTGATTTTCCTCAAAACGTGGTCAAAGGATCACCTAATATATAATGACTCATGGTAATTGTTTAAAAACTTATATACCTTTATAAACTCTCCAGACTCATTCTCTTTGAATTAGAAATGCAGAAATCTGGATTTTTAATTCTCTAGGTGGAGGTGGTTCTTATCAGAATAACATTTGAAAACCATTGGACTAAATGAAGCAAGACCAGATGGGCTGATTTCAAGAGTTTGGACTTATTCCTACAGTGAATGGGAAGCCATGTTATGCAATGCAGTGACATGATTAAGATGTGTATTTTCAATAGCCCCCTGCAACAGCAATTTAGGGAAGGGACACATTGGGCAACCGATTTCCCTGCCCATTTTTGCTACGATCATTAGGTGGAAGTCCAAGATTTCAGCATATTTAAATATAGAGATTATCAAGTTATATATTCAGCTAAAATCATATTCAGACACATCCTCAATTTATGTCAGCCTGCTTCAAGGTGATCAACTGTTTCATTTGTCCAGAACTAAGGGATTTCTTATCATGTGGTAGTTTAGTGCTAAAATCATGAAAATCCCAAGTAAACTCTATATCAATTATAACAGTTGCCAAGAATAATTCCCATAATAACCAATTAGGTTATATATAATTCTCCATATAGTTCCTTTTTAAAAAATTCTGAGATCAAAATAATTTTTTGAGAGTAAAAAGGAGAGTATTAAAAAACAGAATAGAACCAAAACAATAATTTGTTATTTTAAAAAACAATCCTGACACTATTGCTGGAATGCAAATTTAAAACTGAAACAAAAATTCTGGCAGTGCCTTTTAATTTGTAAGAGCAGAGCTCTCAAACATGGTGTTGCAATCAGTAGAGGGGCGTGTTGCAAGGAAATTGTTTTTTACTACTCATAATTAAAGGACTGAGCTTGTAAATGATTTACTCTTAAAAATACAGAAAATCAAGGTTACTTCAGTTGCATTTGGTTATACTTTCTTCAGCAGAAAAGTGTTGGAGTTATAGCAAACCTGCCTAGAATAACCAGAAGCCTGAGCTGTCTCAAAGGTTTGCAGTGGACAGAAAAATATCCATTATTTCTACATGGGGGGAAAGAGATTGAGAAAATCTACTTAAATGGTAACTTTATAAGATATTCCACCATTTCCAGACCCTAAAGGAGAAAGAAAAAAGAAAAGAAAAAAATTAAAATACTTTAAATGCCCCATCGTTTTACAGGACACTTTTTACCTCAATATTAGCACTATAGTTGATGTCATGTGGCATTAGCGTACAGCATTTTAAATTTTAGGTACCTATTTTACTAAGTACTGGAAAAATATACAGCTAGTATGTCACACCTGTAATTTCATGGATATTGTTGCATAAGATAAAGTGTAAAAATAGGTCAATTTAAAAAATAACTAGTAAATAATGGTGGAGGGTGTAGACAGCAAAAATGTGTGAAAGTTGTATGGGAATGACACAAAAATGGGAAACATACTTGCCTAAGGGAGAGCAACCTGCAGCCCTAGCACTGTGGCATCCTATGCCGTCAGATCTCCAAAGCTAAGGAGGGTCGGACCTAGTTAGTACTTGGATGGGAGACCACCTGGGAATACCAGATACTGTAGGCTTGGGAGAAGGACCTGGTAACCCCCTCCTAAAATTCAATCTGTCATTGAAAACCCTATGAATAACAAAGAAACACTGGCAATAGTGTTTTGCCTGTTGTATATGGGGTTGCTATGAGTCGGATGCCAACTGAACGGCACCTAACAACATATGAGAGCAGGGAGGATCTAGCAATCCACTCCCAGAAACAATGGGCCATGGAAAACCATATGAATAACAGAGAAGCACTGACAAAAGTGTGGAGCATGGCACAGCACTGGGGAGTGTTTCATTCTGTTGTACACAGGGTCGCTATGAGTCAGACACGACTCAATAGCACCTAATAACAAGTGAGAACAGAAAAAAATTCTATGTGTTTATCTTTCCAAGGTGAAGAGCAATTTCAAAGTTGAGTTGCTCAATTTGTTGAACTTATTGAAAACTGCAGCTCATATATTTCTACCACTTTAAGTTGTTATCTGAGTTAAATGTTTCCAAAGCAACTGTCTAATTAAATGAAGAAAAGATCAAAAGAAAGCAAAATAACTAAACAACAGAACATTTTAATTGTGCTTTTAACATCAATCAAATCACAAAGAATCTAATTTTCCATCAACTGTGTATCATGATCAAAATATAATAGCAGCTCAAATTTCAATTTGGTTACTTAAATGGATACCACTCTTCTAGGTAGGGCTTGAAAACAAAACCTTTTAAATTGAGGATAAAAAAAAAAAACACAAAAAAATCGTTCCAAAATTAAAGTGGTTTGACTATTGTATTTGTACCTCATGTATTTCACAGATGTTAAAATGCAGTTTGCTTAGAAAATAAAACCTATGGACTTATTAATAGATTTAGAATCATTCTGATATTTTTTTCCAAATATCTTAAAAGTTTTTCCAAAGCTGTACCACAAAACTCTAGAATGCAGAAAAGAAGCTTTAAAATGCCTGCTGTCAGATTGTATTTTCTCTCCTTTACAACCTAATTATTTATCATGAGACCACATTTTCGGTTGAACTCTCTGCTTTCTGATTTTATGGTTGAATAAGTGCAGTGCTCCTGCATTTGAGCAAAATGTATCAGTCTGGACTTTTATGCTCAAAAATCTATTTTCTTAAGTTAACAGGATTTTTCTTTCCAGAGATGGTACCATTTCTTAAATAAAATAGAAAAAAAAAAAAAAACATAAAACATTGCAATTCAGCCCCCAATCTTTTTCCCTAAGTGGTCCTGTTTGCTCTTGCTCAGTTTCAGAAATCATGTTGTCACGATCCATAGAAGTCAGCAGTTAAACAATGATTCTGAACCCCTTATTAAATAGCCAATTTACTCTAACAAAGTAATCATCTTCATTTTATTACATACAGATTCTAAATTTTTAATGTGATTCCCTAAATATCAATATTCCTGTAGGGTTCCAGTGGGTTTTTTGTTTGGTTTGGTTTTGTGGTACTGGGGAACTGAACTCAGGGCCTCATGTATACTTTGCAAGCACTCCCCCACTGAGCTGCACCGGCAGCTCCTATCTCACTGAATTATGCAAGCTGCCTCTGGCCTCAAACTGACAATCCTTTTGCTTCTGCCTCCCAAATCACCGGGATTACAACGTGCGCCAGCCATGCCCACCTGAGTTACAATGTTTTTGATGTCACATAATTACAAAGAGGGCTCTGAAATTCTCCTTGGGTGTCAGGTTTTATACAGACATCTGTACCTTAAATAAGACCTCCAAGAAACATACTTACTTCCAATAATTAAAAGTCTATCTCCTTCTAGACAGCATAGAATGTCATAGTAATAATAATGCTAAGTGTTGGAAGCAGATGTTTGGTTTGAATTCTATCTCTTCCATTTATTTACTGTTGACTTTGGGCTATTTACTTAACCTGTCACCATCCTCATCAGAATAAAAATTATTACAACATCTGCCTCACAAAGCTGCTATGATGATTAAAGAGTTAATGCACAAGAAGTACTTTAAAAACTGCTTACTACATAGTTTTCTCAGTAAATTAGTCTTTATTATAAGCATTAACCCATCAATTACCACCCTTGTGCAAGTTGCCAAGAACTTTTCTGGAATCTCTATTTTCAAAGACCCATTTCCTTGGAAATAGATTGGAAAAATACTAGCAGGAGATTTTCAGACAGGGCAGGCCATCAGCATCAACATCATAATAAGTGGATGAATTTGTAATGGAATTTTTCAGATATTAAATTAACACGGGGTGGTGTTAAAGGACAGTACAAGATTTTCTCTTCTTCTGATTTCACATCCCTTATCATTTTTTATCTCACATCACCAGCAATATACTTTTTATCAGGATTAGTTCTCCTTGAGATAGGGGAGGGGTAGGGTTACTCAGGAAGGTCCCCAGAAGTGGGATTAAAGATGACAGAAACTAAGACTGCTTCCACTTCTCATCAACAAGCAGATCCACATTAGCCAAGTTCTCAGAGAGAAATGCATGAAAAGCAGTCTAAATGGTTTGAAATATTAGAGAATTATTAATAGAATCCTTTACATCAATACACCCAGGACAGTATGTAGGAAGAACTCGATTTCAATTTATGTTGTTATGGGTTGCACAACTCTTGAATCATGTTTCTTAAGTAAATGGGGATTAAAATAGCTTATTTTAAAGATGGCTCCATTCAAGAGCAAGGAAACTACTTCACTTCATGTTTTTATACTGAATTTAGAGAGGACATATGAGCATTTATTATTTAAATAAGAACAATATTTAAAAATAAAATTTATGATGGTATTACTAGACTTTTATTAAAGTATCATTAGTACTAAGCACATATTTTGTACTTTGTGCTGTGAAATGAATTGTTTCCACAAATACCTATTTCTTCTATTTTTTTTTCTTTATCTCTGATCTGAGATCACCATACTCCTAGGAATCTCACAATTATAATAATAAGGACCTCTTGGTGTTTTCACCACAGGCAGCATCCAAGATGAGTCTCTTCTGTACTGCATTCTAAGGATAGCAAAATATATATTATAAAGAGTTCTCATGGCTTTTTGCCCCTTTATTGGAATAAAAAGTAAAGAAAGGAAATAGTCTTTTTACTCTAGTGCCCTTTGAAATGAGAACTGTTGCTCCAAAGGGCTTTTCCTACTATGTGAAAAGTTTAAATAAAGAAAAGAAAATGTTCTCATACATTCCACATTGACACAACAATAGAATTAAAAATAATTCTATCCTGTCAGGGCATTTCAGAGTTCCAGCCTTTGATTCAGCTTAAACCTTCTCTTGGTGCCAAGAGATTTCAGGCTTCAGTGGAAGGGAAGAGACTCAGCCCATCATTGGTTCTGGACGATCTGGATGTTGTTGGATAAGGTTCAAAGTATTGAATTGGATCTAAGTTTGAAATATAGGATTATGCAGCCAATATTTTTGCTTACAAGCAACTTTTTAAAGTTAATTCTATAAATTCCCTCCTTATATTTCAGTAAAACTCCAAATCAAGCAGTGTAAGTGCTAGCTAGCAAGCTACAAGCTGAAGTTCCTATCACAACACCATGTTGCCAACATTTTCTTCTGAAAATGAAGACATTAAAGCTGCAATGGTACTTATAAATACCCAGAGAAAACAGACAAAAACCGTTCTTCGTCCTCAATTAGCTAAATAATTCAAAATAAAGACTCCCTTTAACCTGAAGTAGTACAGATAATTAAAGCCTAAAATAGACTTGGCTTCAATTATCTAGATAATCTAGTTGTGTTTATTTAGTCCAAAATTAGAAGCTTAAAAATGAACTGATTTTCAAGAGAAAGCTAAAGGACTTGAAAACTCACTTGTAGGAGAAATTGCCTTTACAATAACCACTTTGGGTGGACTATTTATAAATATATTTAAGAAACATTGGATTTATTTATTTTAGATTTGCACCTCAAAACTTAAAAATATTAAATTCAGAAGGAACTTCTCATCCTGCCCATCACTAATCCACTTCTTTGATCAAGGATCTCCTGTAGGATGTATCTTTCCCTCAACACACACTCTATGCCCCATGTTGCTGCCCATACTGTTCTCATTCTCAGAGAAATGCTAACAATATCTGTAATGTATAGAACTACAAGAGTATTTTAGCTGTACTTTAGAATCACTTGTAGTGCGAACACTGAGGCTGCACTGATCACCAGTTAAAGTTTCTGCAACTGAGACTCAGGCATCATTTTTTTTAAATCCCTCAGGATCCAATATACAGCCATGGCTGACACCCACTGTTTTAGAAACTGGATAATTTTCCTGCAAAATATCCTGAAAAGGACAGATCAAAAGCCCCTAATTTTTCTTCTCACCCTCAGCCCTAGTTTTTCCCCTTTGGTTAGTTCATACCATAGCATGCTTAACTGAATTCATTCACTCTGGGAGTAGAAAATGAGGTCCCACATCATTTCCAATTTTTGCCATTTACTTATTCAACCAATTAGCATGTTCTAAATATGTATTACATAAGTCCAGGCTTTGTAAGAATTTATTAAAGCACAAGTCTTTCCTTGAGAGATCTCACAACACAATAGGGAAAATGGTCAGAAACAAAATTAATTACAGCACAGGGTGGTAAGTGCTGAAACAAAGGTACACAGGTAGCTTCAAGAACTCTTTTCCTTGTAAGCAGCCCAGAAAAATTGCATTTGAGTTGGTTAGTGAAGAGGGAGTGCCCTAAACAAGCAGAGGGGCAAGTGAGGGGCCATTCCAGCTAGGGAGAGAGTCTGTAAAACGCACGGAAGCATCAACTAGTGAGACTCAGACAAGTCCCAGGAGCCTTTACTAGCTAGCATGGCTGGAGGCCAATAGAATGTGAGTGTGGGCACACATGCGTGTCTTTTGGGGGGCAGGGGAATTGTGATATATGAGGCTGAGAAAGTAAACAGGAGTACTCTATGTCTAAGATGAACTGGGCATGGAGTTAGCCTCCAAGGCTACAATATACATTTATTGCATGTTTTAAAAACTCCTATGACCTTTAAGAAATTGGATTATTGTCAAATCTCTATCAATTTTGTAAATATTTTAGAATAAATTTCATGTTAAACTAATTATATGTATGTGTATAAAATTATGCCACTAGTGTGGAAAACAAAGTCATGGAATACCTGACAGAAATCAGGTAACTCTTCTGAATTTAAACCTTCAAATGAATCAGAAAGTAGAGAGTAAGATAGATAATCACCTCCTTTTGGAGTCTGGATGGACTGACCATGGTCTCAGATCAAACAATATTACCTTAAGTCACATAGCACACATTAAGAAGATGTAGATAGGAGCATATTTGTAATATTCTCAGCCTAAAGAATACATAGACATAGTCCAGTATGGTGGCACATGCCTATAATTCCAAGGACTCCAGAGGCTGACACAGGAGGATCTCAAGTTCAATGCCAGAGGCAACCTATGCAACTTAGCAAGCCTATATCTCAAAAAAAAAAAAAAATTATAAAGAAGCTGGGGATGAAGCTCAGTGGTAGAACACCAGCCTAGCGTGCACATGGCCCTGCGTTTAGCAATCCCAGTGCTGCAAAATACATACATACATACATACATACATACATACATACATACATACATAAAAATAATACATATATATACATACACAGCTAAAGTTCTCTGTGTATGCTATATGAGCTCTCACTTCACTCCTATTTCTGCTAAACTTGCCCATTTCATCCTGGGTAAATGGCTGTTGTTGTTATTGTTGTTAGGTGCCTTAGATTCAGTATCTGACTCATAGCGACCCTCATAGGGTGTTCAATGGCTGACTGTTTCGGGATTGCCTTGGGAGTGGGTTGCCAGGTCCTTCTCCCATTTTTGCGGTGCTGGGAATTGAACTCGGGAGCTCAGAGCACAGCGCTCTACCAACTGACCTAAATCCCAGCCCGTGGGTAAATGGTATCCTGCTCAAATGCCTGTTCCTCCAGCAATGTCCTTTTTGCTGCCCCATTGCACATTCTGGTGATCAACAACCATTTATCCGTATCTCTTTCTGCCTCTTACAACAGTAGTTTTTTGTTGCTAGGTGCTGTGGAGTCAAGTCCAATTCATGGAGGCCCCATGTACAACATAATGAAACATTACCCGGCTATGCACATACTCTTTTTATGTTTGAGTCCATAGTGGTAGCCATTGTGTTTCTTCCCATTTTGAATCATGCCACATCAGCAAATGGAGCTTTACTCCATTCTCATCATTAAGGTTGATTCTACTTTGAAGAGGCAACTCTTCTCCAATTGTCTTTTGAATGCCTTTCAACCTGGGGCCCTCATTTTCTGGCATTATATTTGACAGTGCTTCTCTGCTATTAATAAGGTTTTCAATGGCTAATTTGTTTCGAGAGTGAGATGCTGGGTCCTTCTCCCTAGTCTGTCTTGTTCTGGAAACTCAGCTGAAACCTGTCCATCATGGGTGGCCCTGCTGGTATCTGAAATGCTATTGGCACAGCTTTCAGCATCACAGCAACTCGCAAGCCCCCACAGCACAATCAGATAGACAGGTGAGTAACAACACGTATTCTATTCCTTCTTTTAGGGTAGGATCTGCATCTAATTTTTAAAAAGAGACGTTTATTAAGAGCCTGGTATCATTCACACACATTATCTCATTATTACCTTATTTAACAATAACCAATACTATAACCTAGAAGCTATTGTCCAAATATTCCCTAAGATTATAAAATTAATAAATATCCTAAGTATCAAAGTCATGTTTGAAACAGCCTCTTTCATAGCAGCTACAGTATACTCCTCATTTCTCTTACTGAGTGAAAGACTCTACCACCATCAGTTTTAGGTAATAGGTACACAATAAATATGTGTTTAATAAATAGTTTCTATTTTGCTTTTGTTAAGTCTTTTTGAACAAATATCTATGCATAAATATCCATATTTACATCCATATGGATTTATATGGTGCACAGGCAATTCACAACTTATACAGTCCAAATATTTAATTCTAAGTCATTTCAGGTTCAAAATACTTTTTCTTCAAAACTAAAACCATACGAAGAAGGTAAGACATCATATGTACCCACTAAATGCCCCCTGAACATACCAAATGTCACAACACAAGTAGTCACTATCATGCAATGTTTTATTTGAACATATATTCTTAGCTTTTTTTTCTTCTGATTCAGGTGCTGCAACTTTCCAATGTCTCTTCTCCCTGGTGTATGAGGATGTGAGGATGAGAACCTTTCCTGAATATGTAGATGTTCCAGATACATTAACAGACCATAAAAACATGCTAATAAAGACCATAAATGCATGCCGCATGATTCATGTGACATACAACACCTGTCATGTAAGCTCTACAAGGGCAGGGATTCTTCTTTTGTTCACTGGTGTATTCCAAACCCCTAAAATAGTAGACACTTAATAAATATTTTTAAATATGAAAAAACAACACTTAAAAAAAGAAAACTCAGAACTTTATGGATTGTGTTAGTAGCTTCTCTTTTCATATCCCCAGGCAAAAGGCAGCACCTAAAACCCTAAACATGGCCATTTCCAAATGAAGTTTAAAAAATGGAAGGTCTGTCTTTCTGGCTCATGTTAGAATGAGAATACATGCAAAAACATTATACATTTGATCCAATAGTGCTCAGACCAACATATGCCCACACATAAGCTTGGACTTCACAGTTTAAGGAAGAATGGATAGAAGACAAAAATTCTAAAACAGATCCATTTATGTGGCCTCAAAGAATAGGGGATTGTACCCAAGAAATTAAAAGTTGGGCTTTTTTTGTTTGTTTTTGTTTTTATTTGTTGGTTTTGGTCTGGGTTTTTTAATGAGATTATTTGGTCTAGTTGAGAACTGACATCATGCAAGTATTAAATCTATCATCTCTGCATAGAAAAGGCTGACCACCTAAGCCTTGTTTCTACAGGAAACAGAACACAGAGTTCTAGACTAGAGTTATCAAATAGGGATGGAAAAGATAGATTTAACTGAGGAGGAAAGATATATTCTGAGCCAAAGAGTATGGTCTTACAGTGATTTAGGTTACCAAGGTAAATTGTAGAGTTAAGAATAGAGGAAAATGTTCTTTTTTGAATTATTTAAACACCATACACAGTAGAGGCAGGGGCAGGAGGAGGTGATCTTTCAGGTCATTCACTAGCCCATGAAACTAGGAATGAAGCCAAGTTTTAATGAAACTTCCTACAGCTTTGTTCTCCTTTCCCTGGAATTATTATGTTAAATAAGTGAAAACTTGCATGTATGTGGTGTCTTATCAATGTGGAGATCTGAAATATTTTCTCAAGGGAACAAATAACATTTCATTGAGTTCCTGGAGCAACAGGAACTGAATACACATAAAAATAATTACCAGATTGAAAAGCTATTCCCCTAACCTCTTGCAAATCCTAAGTACTACTTACGATGAGAATGTTCTTACAATTCTCTAAAATAATTTATTATTTACCTACTGGTGAAAAATTAACTATATATCAAAATAGGTTCCCAATTAAAGAACTCCAAGTGACTCTTAGCTTTGTATCTTATCGTCTGTCACTCTATCATTGCTGTTGTTAGATGCTGTTACTCTATAGTTATAAAGAAATTAGTATAAACTACAAGATGCTCAAGATAGACAGCCGTCTTCTCTACCCATAGCTGTCCCCAATGAAGTTTTGGGATTTAGGAAAAATCACAATAGAAAAATAAAAACAAAAACTTCTGCAATGCATTTGGATTACAATAAATTCAGGAAAAGTTGTATAATAAAAAGAGTACTGATTTGGGGGTCAAAGGTCTTAGGTTGTAATCTTGGTCTTGTAACACACAAGCAGTATAACATGGGATAAATCACAGCTTCTTAAACTTCATTTTCTTCATCTGTAAAATAAAGGTAATACTAACAATACTAAAAAAGTTACTGGAATAACTTTCAAATTAGTGTGTGTATATCCCTAGCAGAAAGGATATTCAGTGTTGTTTGAATACTTGTTATTTTCTTTTACTTTGTTTTTAAAATGAAAACCTTTTTAAATAACAAACACAAAGAAGAGTGGCAGAAATGTGCCAGGATTTTGTGGAAGTTTATGGTAATAGGGTTGGGGAAATAGTCATATTAGTAGCCAAATTTATGTACCCAAATTCTTGGGTCCTGAGTTCTCTGTATCCTGTCCCCTCCTGAGCCTCTGGCCAAACATCAGAGCCAAGGTAGTGTGAGGTCCTCCATCTTGACAATTCCAGTTCCCAGAAATAGCCCTGAGCCAATTACAACTGAGGCGGTCCCAAGTTCTCCAACTTTCCTAGTATAACTTTTTAATATCCAAATATAGTGACCCCAGACTTCTTTCTTTGTACAGTGGAAATCCTGGTGCCCTTTTTATTGTGCCTTAGGATTTCTGAGGCATGCAATGAGGGATGCAATCATGATTTCCCCTGCTGCTTGCTAAGACTTTCTGTTCCCACCTCAACCCCCTGTTCTGTGCTCCCCATCATTTCTTGAAGCTGCCCTTCCCTTTCCTGTCTGTCTCCCCAGCATAGACAGGATCTCTTTTCTCTTGTTTCCCTTGAAGAAACACTAGCTCAAAACTGTTTTGTATAACAGACTTTCCTAAAAGTTTGGAGATGATAGAAGCAATTATAGCACAGAACTGAAAACATCTGCATATTGAATTTAGATGTTTCTTTTCCTAGAAATTTGTCTCCCTTCAGTGCATAGAATATGCTCACTGACTATAAAATTTGGCTTTTAGACTTCAGCTGGGTTGCTGAGACTCTTTCATCCTAACTCTTCATAGACGTTCCTCTTTTCCAAAGCCACCTCCACAGAAGCCCTAAATTCCTGTCACATTATAGAATTTTCATTCTCCTTTTTATGATTCCCAATCTGGACTGACTGTAGGGCCTTTGCCCTACTTTTTGTGGTCACCAGAACAATTCAGACATTTTCTCAGGTAAAAAAGAGATAAGTTCTCCAAAGGAGAATTCTCCTCCTGGAACAAACACATCAAACAGCAGCAAGTTTTATATATATATGCATATATATTATGTTATATTATATACATTTATATTTATATACACACACTTCTTCTTACTTCATACAGTTCATCATAATATGTTGTTGTTGTTGTTGTTGTTGTTGTTGTTGTTAGGTGCTGTCCAGTCAGTATCCCACTCATATCGACCCTGCGTACAATAGGGGAATCACTATTGTCAGTGCTTCTCTGTTATTCATAGGGTTTTCAGTGGCAGATTGAATTTTGGGAGTGGGTTGTCGGGTCCTTCTCCCAAGCCTACAGTAGCTGGTGTTCCCAGGCAGTCTCCCATCCAAGTACTAACCCGGCCCGACCCTGCTTAGCTTCCAAGATCTGATGGAATCAAATGCCACAGTGCTATGGCTGTAGGCCATCATAATATAGTATACTGTTATTGAATACAGGTAGAAGCAGCACACTAACAGCAATTTAGGGACCCACCATCACCTTTCTAGTCCTAGTCATTATGAAGTTTCTCTTTGAGTTTTGTAATCATCCTTTATGTAATCCACTCACATCCATACTAATCTACCCATTTAATTTCCAAACTGTAGCCCTATGATCTTTCCAAATTTTAATGATAATACAATATCAGCCCCTATCACTATCATCCCTCTTTACTAAAAATCATTGCCTAAAAACTTCAATAGCTTTGTGTGTCTCTTAAGATAAATGGAGGTCCACATGTTATGGCATACAAGTCTGTGGATGGCCTAGCATCCAGCTTCCTCTGGAGCCTCAAGCCACCATGCTCCTTCTGTCTGGTCTGCTCTGGACTACAGAGACCCTATTCACTCTTTCTGATTCATGGTGCTTCCATCTGCCATATGTCCTCTGTTGGGAACATTTTCCTCCCCTTGTTTCCTCATTGACTCTTACCTTTCCTTAAGATGACAGCCAAGATATCACTTGATCATGAGAGCCATCCATCCCTAGCCTCCTTGAGGAGTCAAATACTTTTAGCATCATGGTGACAGTTTTACATTTGTTTGGGTATATATTTGACAAATATCACACTGTCTCATTAGACTGTAAGTTTCACAAAGATAGAGATTATTTCTGAATTTTTTACCAGTATGTTCCTTTGTTAAATAAATGCATGAATGAAAAAAATCAGGTCACTAATCAACAGATATGTTTTATGCAACTGAAAAATTAAGAAACTATTCAATTTAGTCTCTTTTCAAATAGCCATGTTTGAAAGTTCTTTAGCATAAATGAGAAGTGCCTATTATTAGGTTTATTACTATTATCATCATAATTGGTATATTGTCAGTATCATTACCTTCATAACTCAGCATTTTATAACTATTATATTCATTAATTAGATTGTTTATTCCTACTATTTATAAAATGGTTTTTTCGTGTGTGAAAGTCAAATCCCATTGAAAAGAGAACATATTAAAACTCCAGAAGTACCATATTGTGGCTAGAGGGTAATTTTAAAACTAAAAGTTGCCTATGGATTTATTTTATTAGTATTTCTAGGAGGTATAAAAGCCATTTGGAAAATTAAGACCTTGAGAAAGATCAAATGAACATTTATAGCCACTTAAGAAATAGCCTATTCTAATGATAAACTCATCACACTAGACTTAGATGGGACCTTAGAGGTCATGTACTCACACTGCTTATTTCATACGTGATAAAGCTAAGCCTGGACTTCCGAAAGGTCATACAGCCAAAGCAAATCCTAGATTTATTTTTATTCAATTTCTCTAAAACAATTTTAAATCCATTGCAAACCTATCAAAACTAGGGGTCCTGACTATTCATATCCCACCATTATAGAACCAACAGAAATGTAAATAGCTTCCCAAGTTATAGGGCTAGAATTTTCTACAGATAGACATTCATCTTTATTTGTTATTTAATGCCTGACTATATTTAGAAACTAGCTGTGCTATGTAATTTTATACATGAAGAAAAAAGATACTTCAAGATCATTATATAAGTCACTTTCTCAAAAAAAAAAAAAAAAGCCTTCCACCTTAAACAAAAGTGCTGTGTGCCACTTTGTAAAGGGGAAGTCAGTGAGACCCCAAGGTCAACTATAGGACTCACCAAGGTCAGTTCCTATATCTGCTGTTTTTATCCATATCCAGAACTCCATACCTATTTGATTATATCCAAAAGACTGCATGGACTCAAATATTAATAAGCAGTGCAGCCTTAGTGAAGATAAGGCAAGAAGAAAGAAGATATCTTTCATCCTCAATAATCTCAGTAAACAACTTCAAAACCTTCTCAGGTTTCAATTAGTCCCTGCTCAGGCAAGCTGCACCTAAGGTTTTACTCTTCTCCCTACAAGTATATGCCTTATTTCTCCTCTCATCCCTTCCAAATTTCCCCTTTCCTCAGGAATGTCTCATTCCTCCTATCCCCTCCCTATTGTTTTCAGAGCAATGCATCTGGGTCCTAGCTGCTATCTGTCATACACAGCTCATCAAAAAACTGTCCAGAACAAAGAGACTTCTGGTTAATAGGACTAGAACCCACTTTCTCAGAAGACAATTTAGGTCTTTTGTTACTTGAGTATATGTATTTTGGTTTTGGGGTTTTTTGTTTTTCCTAAACACATATATAATTTTCCCCTAGAGGAATCCTGGTGATTGAAATTTTCCCCATTCTATTTAGAAGTAAGAAGGATCTTTCTTATAGTGATCTGAGCTGATTCCTCCTAGGACATTTTATTGTTATGAAACAGTTTTCAACAGTATTTTTCTCCTTAATGAAAAATTTAAAAATTTAGGAACTCTTCAGAAGGGAAATGAAAAAAAGAAAAGAAAAACAAACAAACAAAAAATTCTAATACTTTCCAGGCCCACAAATTCCTAGGAATTAGTGGCCCTTGGGAAAAAACTCATTGGGCCATATAATTGAAAACTGGAAGAAAAAAAAAGAAAAAAAAAAGCCTCTGAAAGAGACAAGGAAATGAACATAACCATTGAAAGTGGAAGACACACAGAGCCTAGAATACAGAAGTAGATTTGTTTCTCGTTCCTTTAACATATTTTCCCTTAATAAAATAATGAAATACTTATCTAATGATCTTATCCTCCTCTTTGTAAGTGACACAAAACTCAGCTGCCTTCATCCCATCACTGGGTGACAATCTGATGCACATACTCTCACTGGTACAACCACCATCAGGGCCTCAGAAAGTTCCCAGGAAACGCCCAGGGAAAGACAGGTCTTATAAGCAAATGATATGTTGACATCACAGTCCAAGAACCGACTTTCAGAAATGCTAATTGGAGTAGAATAACAAAGAAACTCATTATCTACAAAAATTTAGAGAACTTGTAGATTTTTTATTCCTCTTCTGAGGAATTTTTAAATTATAAAAATTTTCATTAAAAGCAAAGATACCTCAGAGAAGTCCCTTTCACAAGTGGTAAACAGTGACATCAGTATTACTGCTTTCAAAAGTAGAGGGCAGACCTAACAGAATGGAGAAATTGAGGAAAAGTGTAAATTAGATGAATAAAACTCACAGGTCCTAGTTCATGCCACTCTTTTTCACAATGTTTTCAAATGTAATATTAGATTATAAATGAAAATGAACAAATATTAATAACCTGTTTGTTGTTGTTGTTAGTTGCTGTGGAGTTGTGTCCGACTCACAGCGACCCTCTTAGGATTTTCAATGGCTGATTGTTTGGGGATTGCTTTAGGAGTGGACTGCCACATCCATCTCCTGTTTTTGTGGTGCTGGGGGTCAAACTCAGGTCCTCAGAGAGTGTGGAACAGTACTCTACCAACTGAACTAAATGCACAAAGGTAATAATAGCTATCTGTTTATATTTTTTGTAGGATAGAATTTTATATTGGAATATTTACAAATGTGCTCAATTTTTTTAAAGATTACTGAAATTTCAAAATTGTTGTATTTCAAGATATAAACTCATATTCTGCTATTTTTATAATAGTACTTAAACTATAAAAGAATTTTTTTCTTTTCTACATAGAAAATTGTTTTTTTAAAAACCTTTATTTTTACTTAATTCTTCAAAATATATATATGAAAATGTGTCATTTAATTTTTAACATGAAATTCCAAATAAATTAAATATATCTGATTTCTTTACTTCCACCTCTCAGAAATACAATACTATTTTATATAATTTTATAACATTTACTTCAGTAGTCCCTTATAGTATGACATTACTTCACAGAACCAAAAAAACTTGAATGGGCCAAATTTGTTAATCAAGCAGAATAGCTCATTTGAATGAGTCCTAAAGGCTTCAATATTCTATCCTCTATAGCAACATAGAGTCATTCCTATTTAATTAGGTAAGCCAATGTATGTACAAAACAATTAAGAATGCAATTTAATTTGGGGGTTTGGTAAACATCTAGGGATTCATTCATTATGACCTCCACACTGAGTTTACTTTGCAAAGCAGCATAAAACTAATCAGTCAGAACTATAAAACATAATACCCTTTCCTCCCCCATAGGCTACATGGGTCTGGTCTTATGCATTAAATATACCTTGTATGTGGATGGTGACGCTTTCCTTTCAAAACTATGGTTTGAGTGAATTAGGTAAATTACCTCAGCAATGGCTGGTAGTGACTGACAAGCCCCAAATGCCTGTGTGGAAGGAAGTGCAAGGAGACTCCTGACGACCCTCAAGTCCAGCAGTCAACATCCCAACTGTCACTAATCTGTGACTCATTTACTGACCCAGTGCTGGGATTTTCCTCAGAAGAAACAACTACCATGTGTCTTGTATCAAACTACTTAAAATACGTGTTATTTGAAACCAGAGAAGATAGCAGAAAACCATAAGCATGCAATGCACCCAACTCATTTTGAGATAGGATGTTTATGTAAACTCCAGGTAGAAATGCTAACTCCTAGTGAATTAACCTATGGTCCCTCCCAGCCCCTTGTATTGATTAGTCATTATTTTTACCAAATGAAATGAGAACATGGGTCCAGAGGCTATGCACTTTCATGCTCTGAGAAAATTCAAGTGCCTCTTATTCTCAAATGCTTCCCGACTACTATTAGTGTCAAGACATTGTGAAAAAGAGTTGTTTTCAAATGACAACTGAAATGGACATTGCAAATCGGCTCATGCCTCTGAACCAGATAACATCGTTAGAATGACAATCCATGAAGGTGCACTTTGAATTTAAATAGAAAACTTGATAATGCTATTAGACAGTTAAATACCACATGTATAATCATAGTACATCATACTGGATGAATGGACATGCTTTATTTCTTTCTTTCTGCTAAGTTTAAGCCAGGAGAGGTAGATGAAAACAATTTTTTCCAGAAATAAAGAACTAGCAAAGAGGAAGAGAATAAAGGCTCAGCAGCTCAAGTGTCCTACTTAACCACCTCCCTAACACTGGTGATTAATTTAATGACCAACATGTTTAGAAAAGACAGTCTTTTTTTTTTTTTTTTTTTTTCAGTATTTAGGAGTTACACCCAGGGCCTTGCACATACTTTGCAGGTACTCTACCACTGGATTGTGCCTTCAACCTATTTTTTATTTTTTTATTTGAAGATAGGATCTTGCTAAGTTACACAGGCAGCTTCTGGCCTGGAATTTGTGGTCCTTTTGCCTCAACCTCCTAAATCGCTGGGATTAGAAGCACGTGCCACCATGCCCAGCTGAGAAAGTCCTATGCTGCACAATCAACACAATGTCATATACCCCAAATGATCAGTTTATGACCTGAAGTGTTATGTGTCACTCTTAAAGTTTTATGAGTCATCTTTAGAAAGATCAGCTATTTTGCATACTCATATATATTCCTCTGGTATACTTGGAAGGAAATATTGCCATCAAGAAAAGACAAGTTAGGTCTGGGGGTGCAGCTTAGTGATGTGGCACTTGCAGAACATGTGCAAGGCCTTGCATTCCATCCCCGGCTCAGCCAAAAAAATGATAGTTTCAACTTTTTGTTTTCTAACCATTGTTTCTTGGTTGGGCTGTAACGAACATGATTTAGGATATAGAATTCACCCAATGGTGGTACCTTTATGTAGCATCACTATCAGGTCTGTCAGCAGTTACTCGTTACCCACACTCATACACACAGTGCTGACAACTACCTGGTCACAGAATTTATATTTCCACATATACACATTGGGATGTGTTATATATGCTTGTGTGCAGAGAAATTCTTCACTTTCCCAACTTGTCCTTAAGAAGCAGACTTGTCTGTCCAGAATAAAGCCAAGAGCCCAAATAGATGGCACCACCCTGTAAGTTATATGTTTAGGAACTTTGTCTTCCTGTTCATTGCTATATTTCTAAAACCCAGAATAGAGTCTGGCCTGCAGTAGGGAATTGCTAAATATTTGTTAAATAAATGAATGTCACATTGCCCATGCACAAAAGGTCATGCAATTTGTTTGGAGAGTGCCCTAGGTCCAAATCTGAGACCGCTTGTCTTATGCAATAGTCAACAAGCTTAGTTATCTTATTTCCTAGGCTGCTGAAAATAAAAAACAGCAAATTATAGGGGCACGGGGGAATACTGTCCAGAAGCATGCATACTCACAGAATGAAAACTGACATCCCATAACCAGAAAAAGGAAAACTATGAAACTTAACTATAAGTATCCACCCTCACAAAAGTATGTTAACTTAACATTTGAGTACCTCAATTTTCCAGCAATTTTATTATGTGCATATATGTCCAAACAAAATACATATTTACTTTGGTGTGTTCTTAATATTATACAAATGGAATCACATTGGATGATGCCCTCCTGACTGACTTTTGTTATTCAAAACTACTTTTGAGATTTGCCTACCTACAGATACAGTTTGTTACTTTTTCTACTAACGAATAGATAACAATTTATCCACTCTAATACCAACATAGGCTGGGATTTAGCACAGTTGGTTGAGCGCTGCTCTGCAGTCTCTGAGATCCCGAGTTTGATTCCCAGCACCGCAAAATGGAAGAAGGACGTGGCAACCCACTCCCAAAGCAATCCCCAAAACAGTCAGCCATTGAAAACCCTATGAGGGTCTCTATGAGTCCGACTCGACTTGACGGCAACTAACAACAACAACAATACCAATATACATGTAAAATATTTCCAAGTCTTTTCTTTTATAACCAATGATTTGATGAATATTCCTAAATACACATGTGGCATATATGGGGTGCCAGCACCTATATATAGTAGAATAGATTCTCTAAGATTTATATCTCAAAGTGAAGCAAATGAATTGCAGGGAGTACCCATTTTCAGCTTTACTAGATATTATCAAATTGTTTCTCCAAACAGATGTACTAGTTTATATTCACATGAGTAATTGAGTTCCTCAACTCTACTTTTTGTTAACATTTTCTAATTATCCAATTTTTAATTGTGCCAATCTAGTGAATATGGTATAGCATCTCATTGCATTTGAAGTTTTATTTTTCCCAGGGGATTAGTGAGATTGAACTTGTTTTTCATATGTATTACATGTTAGCCATTTTTCTTTCCTTTCTGTGATATGTCTTTTTATGTTTTGTGCACTTGTATATTGAGTACCCAAATTTACTTTTTTGATTCGTATTTGTTGTTGTTATTGTTGTTGTGTTATTGTTGTTAGTTGTCATCAAGTCAGTTCTGACTTATAGCAACACTATATACAACTGAACAAAACATTGCCCAACACTGTGCCATGCCTGTCAGTGCTTCTTTGATATTCATAGGGTTTTCAATAGCTGATTGTTTGAGGAGTGGGCTGCCAGGTCCTTCTCCCAAGCCTACAGCACTTGGTATTCTCAGGAGGCCTCCCATTCAAGGACCAAGCAGGCCTGACCCTGCTTAGTTTCTGAAATCAGATGGGATCATACGCCAGGGCAGTATGATGTAGACTTTTTGATTCATTGTTGTTGTTGCTGTTAGGTGCCATCAAGTTGGGTCCAACTCATAACAACCCTATGTACAACATAAAGAAACACTCCCTGATTCTGTGCCAGGCACACATTTTGATTCATAGGATTTCTTTAATACTCTGCATGCTAATCCTTACTCATTTATATAGTTCTTACAAACTGTGGCTTTTCATTTCACATTAATTGTAGTATAGCTAAGCAGAAGTTTTTAGTTTTTCCAGAGTAAAATGTGTCATTTGTAAAACATCACAGTATGCAACTTTTGTGCCCTACTTAAATCATTACTTATCCAAAGTTATTAAATATTTTTTCTAAATATTTTGACTTTTACATTTAAGACATTGGCCAATCCACAATTGGTTTTTATATGGTATGAGAGATTACACAGGTTTCTTTTTTAAAAATAAACTTTTACTTTAGAATAGTCTCAAGCCAGGCATGGTCACACATTGCTGTAATCCCGGTGACCCTGGAGGCAGAGGCAGGAGGATTGCAAGTTCAAGGCTAGAAGTGGCCTATGTAACTCAGGGAAATCCTGTCTCAAGATAGAAGAGTAAAAAATGGGTTGAGGGTGCATCTCAGTGATAGAACACTTGCAAAGCATGCATGAGACCCTGGCTTCAACTCCTCAGTACTATAAAAATCAATCAATTAATTGATTAATTTAGTGTAATAAAAAATAGAATAGTTTTAAATTTCAGGGAAACTTACAACGATAGTACAGAGTTCTCATATAACCCATACGCAGTTCTTCTATTGCTAAAATCTTCAATTAGCAGTGTACCTTTGTCACAAAATAATGAGCCCGTATAGACATTTATGATTAACAAAAGACCCATATTTATGCATACTTGTTTACTTTGCATTAAATACCTTTTTCCAGTGCCAAAATGTCATCCAGGGAAGCACATTACATTTAGTCCTGTGTCTCTTTAGATTTTTTCAAACTGTGGCAGTTTCTCAGACTTTCCTTGTTTTTTGATAAACTAGACAGTTTGCAGGAGTGTTGGACACTATTTTGTGGGATGCACTACATTTGCATTGCTATAATGTTTTTGACATGATTATTCTGGGGTTGTTAAGTTGGGAAAGAAGACTACAGAGGCAAAATCCCATTCTTAATCATGTCATATCAGGAGTAAATACTCTCAATGTGACTCATCATTGCTTATAACTTTGGTAACTTGGCTGAGGTGGTATTTGTCAGTTTTATCCACTGTAAAGTTACTGTTTTACTCATTGGAAGAAAGTCACTCTGTGCAGCCCACACTTAAAAGAGGGGAAGTTATGTTCCACTCTTCTGATAGAGATCTACAAAACTTATTTGGAATTCTTCTGGATTGGATATATGTCGTTCTCTCTCTTGTTTATGTACTTATTCAACATTTATTTCTATCAGTATGTATTCATGGACATTTTCTTTTATACTGCAGAGGATAGCATAATACAATTGTTGTTGTTGTTGTTGTTGTTAGGTGCCGTGGAGTCGGTATCCGACTCATAGCAACCCTCTGTACAACAGGGGAAACACTATTGTCAGTACTTCTCTGCTGTTCATAGGGTTTTCAATGGCAGATTGATTTTTAGGAGGGGGTTGCCAGGTCCTTCTCCCAAGCCTACAGCTTCTGGTGTTCCCAGGCGGTCTCCCATCCAGGTACTAACCAGGCCCAACCCTGCTTAGCTTCTGAGATCTGACGGGATCAGATGCCACAGGGCTACAGCTTCAGGCTATAATACAATTATGCATCACTTAATGAGGGGGATATATTCTGAGAAATGCTTTGTTAGGCAATTTCTTTTCTTTCTTTCCTTCTTTCTCTTCTTTCTTTTACTTCCTTTCTTTTTTTGTTATTTGTTTTTCATTTTTAATAGCACTGAAGGGCCTTGCCTATACTTTGTAAGCAATCTACCATTGAGGTGCATCCCCATCCCAATTTTAAATTTTTTATCCTGAGACAGGATCTCACGAAATATATAGGCTGCCTCTGACCTTGAACTTGCAATCCTCCTGCCTCCACCTACAGAGTTCCTGGGATTCCAGATGCATGCCAATGCACCTGGTTAGGCAATTTCTTCTATGCAAACATCATAGAATGTATGTACACAAACACAGATAGTGTTAATCACTAGACTTGGCATCTCAATGCAACCAAGAGACACAGTAAACATGAGATGCATGACGCTGCTGCCAGTAGACTTTTACAATAAACATTTTTAATAAGTAGAAGAAATACATTCTAAAACAACAAAAAAGCACAGCAGAGGAAATAATACAGATGAGCACAGCAGCCATTTATTATGAGAATAACTATTTCTTACTGTACATATTGGTGTGTGGCATACTTTTATATGACTGGCAGCATAGTGGTTTTGTTTACACCAGCACTGCCACAAACATGTAATGTACTTTGACATGCCATCAACCAAGTTGCAACTAGAGAAATTCATCCCTTACTCAATTTGTCCTTAAGAAGCAGAATTGTCCATTCAGAATAGAGCCAAAAGCCCAAATACATGGCACTAGACTATAAATTACAGTCCCATTATAATCTTACGGAACCACTCTCGTATATGCAAAGTGTCATTGACCAAAATGTCATTAAATACTAAATTATTTCTTCATTTTGTTCACATGATTCCATATCTGCCCATTGGGAGTTCTTCCAATTATCTGTGGCTTGGTGTCTGTCATTAACATTTTAAAGTTCTCTGCTTTTACTTAAGATATTTTTGGTCCCATTCTCTCTTTTGAACATTCCAAATTGCATCTTTTCATATTATCTCATAGTTCTTGAGGATTTTATTTTTTTTCTGTTTTGTTTTGTGTCCATTATTTCCTCTCCTTGCATTTCAATTTGGGAAGTTTCTATTAACTTCTCTCCAAATTTACTTATTCTTTCTTTGGCCATAGCTTGTATTTCCCTTTGATTTTTTAAGTTTTCATTTCTTTGCTTATATTATCCATCTGTGGAGGAGCTTGCCATAATTTTCTGATGATGTTTTTTACTGGGCTTGTATTTCTGTCTTCTCTTTATTGCTGAAGTTGTTTTCTCCAAGCCCCCTACTGCCTTGTCTTCTGAAGTGTTTTCAGTTTCTTTGAAGAATAGTCCCTGGTTGACCTTCCTTTTTTTCCTTCTTTCCTTCTTTCCTCCCTTCCTTCCATTTTCTTTCTTTTCTTTTCTTTCTTCCTTCCTTTCTTTTCTTTCTTTCTTTCTTTCTTTCTTTCTTTCTTTCTTTCTTTCCTTCTTTCATTTATTTATTTACTCATTTATTTATTTTCTCTCTTTCTCTCAGGTGAAATAGGAAAGCTAATAGGAGTGAGAAGGAATTCTTTCTGGGAAAGGTTTCAGAATTGTTCTCAGGCAAATTCATTTTACATGAAGAGTAGTCCTTCAGTGTGGAGAAGGCTCTGGGTGTGTTTTACAATGATTACTCTTACCTTCCTCCTGCTACTGCCATAAGGGGGTCTTTCTTGGATCATTTCTCTGAGAATCTGGTGGGGATCTGTCCTAGCCTACTCAGGCTGCTATAATAAAATATTCCTAAACTAGGTGGCTTTATAAGGAACAGAAAAATATTTCTCATAGTCCTAGAGGCTAAGAAGTCCAAAGTCAAAGCACCAGCTGGTTGTGTCTAGTGAGGGCCCATTTCCTAGTTCCTAGAGGGTACATCCTTGCTGTCTCTTCTCAGGGCAGAAGGGACTGGAGGTCACTCTTAGCCCATATTTAAAATGCACTATCCCATTCATGAAGGCTGCATTTCCATAATCTAATTATGGACTAAAGGCCTCACCTCTTCAGATTATCACCCTGCAGGTAGGGATTTCACCATATGAATTGGGGGGGGTGGGGGGGTCATAAACATTCAGACCATTGCAAGCCCCTAGAGAGAAAGCTTGAAAAAGTATGCTTCCACCCAAAGAGCACAGACCCTCCCCCCAAAAGTTTGCCCTCTGGAGCTAGTCCATATTCAGCCTCCAGGAATTTAACAAATTTACTATTGAAGTATTCCTACCAGTTCAGGGTTCCCATGATTTCTGCTGGTTAACAGACCTCAATTGTTGTATTTCTGTGTGTCTCTGGATTTCAAGGGTGCCGTTTGCCCTACAACTTCAGTTCTGTGGTCAGTCCAAGGAAAAAAAAATTATTTTCAGTTTGTCCAGCTTTTTTTGCTGTTGTAAGAATGAGGGTGACAACCACGTACCACTTTACATGTCAGAACTAAAACTACAAATCTCCCATGAACAGATTTTTTATTATGATTTTAAAAACATGTAACATGAAAATCACCATCTTAATCATTTTAAAGTACACAGTATAATAGTATTAACAGCATACACATTGTTATATAACAGGTCTCTAGAACTTTTTCATCTCGCAAGACTAAAACTATGTTGTTGTTCTTAGGTGCCGTCAGTATCCAACTCGTAGCGACCCTCATAGGGTTTTCAATGGCTGACTGTTTTGGGATTGCCTTGGGAGTGAATTGCCAGGTCCTTCTCCCATTTTTTGGTGCTGGGAATTGAACTCAGGACCTCAGAGACTGCAGTGCAGCGCTCTACCAACTGAGCTAAATCCCAGCCCTTAAAACTCTATATGCACTGAATAATTTCTCTTTTCCATCTTCCCACTAGCCCCTGGAACCATGATCTTACAGTTTCACTACTTTAGATACCACATGTAAGTAGGATCATGAAGGATTTATCTTTTTGTGACTGCCTTATTTCACTTAACATAATGTCCTCAAGGTTCATCTATGTTCTGATGTACGACATAATTTCCTTTTTATTTTTTAAGTTTGAGTAATAGTCATCATATGTCTAAAACACATTTGCCTTTTCCTTCATTTATTATTGGACATATAGAGTGCTTCTACTGTTGAGCTACTGTAAATAACACCGCAATGTTCACATGGGTGTACAAATACAACTTGGAGATCATGTTTTCAATTCTTTTGTATGTATACCCAGTGGTAGTTCTATTTTTAACTGTTTGGGGAAACTGAAACTGTTTTCCATTGCATCTCCACCATTTTACATTCCTACCAACAATGCACAATAGTTGCAATTTCTTTACATCCTCTCCAACACAGTATAGTCTCTGTTTTTTGATAGTACCTATCCAACAAATGTGAGGTGATATCTTATTATGGTTTTGATTTGCATTCCCATGATAGTTAGTAAGGTTGAGCATCTTTCATGCTTGTTGGCCATCTGTATATCTTCTCTGGAGAACTTCTCTACATAATTCCTATAATTCTCATTTTCAAATTGGATTGCTTGTTTCTGTTTTTGTTGTTGTTGAGTTACAGGTATTCATTATATTTTCTGGGTATTAACCCCTTATTAAATTTATGATTTGCAAATATTTTCTTCCATGCCATAAGTTGCATTTTCACTCTATGGATTTCTTCCTTTGCTGAGCAGGAATTTTTTAGTTCCATGTAGTCTTATTTGTCTATTCTTGCTTTTGTTGCTGGCACTTTTGGTGTCATATGAGAAATCTTGCCAAATCTAATGTCATGAAGTTATATTTTCCTCTGAGTCATATAGTTTCTGATCTTGCACTTATGTTATTGATCCATACTGAGTTTTTTGTACATTGTAAGGTAAGGGTGCTGATTCTTTTCTATGTGGGTATTCAATTTTCCTAATATTATTTGCTGAAGAGATTATTCTTTCCCAATTGTGTAGCCTTGGCACCCTTTTCAAACATCCTTTAATCATACACATAGGGGGGTATTAAAAACTTTCCATTCTGTAGATGCATCTTCAAGCCAGTAGCATATTGCTTTGATGTCTGTACCTTTGCATATGTTCTGAAAGTAGGAAGTGTGAGGAGTGTGAGGCCTTTGACTTATTTGTTGGTTTCATTCTCAAGATTGTTTTGGCTATGTAGGTTCCTTTGAAATTCTATATGAATTTTGAGATTCTTCTTTATTTTCTTATTTCTGCAAAAAATACCACTACCATCTTGACAAGCTTTGCACTGAACTGGTAGACCACTTTGGATAGTATGAACACTTAACAATTTTATCTTCCAACCCATGAACATATGCTGTATTTTTGTCTTTTTAAATTTCATTCGGCCATGTTTTTTTTAATTGGAAATTTTTAATGTACACCTTAATGTACATTCTGACATGCATTTCATTGTGACATTTCCATATATGTGTTTCATTGTACATTGCACAGATAACTTCCCCCTTACCCTCTTTTGCCCCTCCTCCCCCCTCTCCTATCCCCCTACCAATGTCTTCCCTTCTACTTGCATGTCTTTTTGTGGGAATATTTTTCTGTATACCCTTGCATCCCAATTATGATTAAGTCCACACATTTTTTCTGTAGTGATCTATCTTTTTACATTGTAAGCAGTATTACATGAATAATTTAGTCCATCTGCATTATTACCATCCTTTGGTATTGTTGGTATTATTATAATTATTTCCTTAACTATTAAAGTTGGGCTTACTTTGAAGTCGTCCTCTCTCTCATTCCTCACTCCTCCTTGTCCCTCCTCCCCCTCCTGTCTTCTCCCATCATTGCTTCCTTTTGCTAGATCTTTCCCTACTTCTTTGCAATCCTGGAATTGTCCCTTCCCCACTGAGTTTACATTAGCTTTTTATTATGTTTCAATTTCTGAATAGGATTTTTTCATTCTTTTAAATTTGATTCAGCTCCCACATATGAATGAGAACATGTGGTATTTCTCTTTTTGGGCTTGTGTTCATTCACTTAAGATAATTTTCTCCAATTCCATCCATTTTGCTGCAAATGACATTATTTCACTTTTTGATCGATTTCATTCAGCCATGTTTTATAGTTTTCAGTGTATAAGCATTTCTCCTCCTTAGTTCAATTCATGCATAAATATTTTATTATGTTTGATGCTATTGTAAGTAGCATTCTTTTTCCTAATTTACTTTTCTGATTGTTCATTGGTAGTATATAGAAACACAATGGATTTTTGCATGATGATTTTGTATGCTGCAACTTTGCTGAATTCATGTATTAGTTCTAACAGTTTTTTCATGGAATCTTTAGGGTTTCTACATATCATATCATCTTCAGAGATGATTTTACTTCCTCCTTTATAACTGGTGTACCTTTAATTTCTTTTTCTTGTGCAAATGATCTGGCTATGACTCCCAGTAATATGTTGAATAGAAATGATGGTAGGTGAGGATCCTTGCCTTGTTCCTGAGCTTAGAAAGAAAACTTTCAACTATTCAGTTATTCACCATAGAATATGATGTTAACTGTGTATTTTCTTTCTTTCTTTCTTTCTTTCTTTCTTTTTTTTTTTTTTTTTTGTGGTACTGGGGGTTGAACCCAGGGCCTTACACTTGTATGCTTTACAAGTGCTGTACCACTAAGCTACACCCTAAACACATTTTTTTATTTTTTTGAAACAGGGTCTTACTAAATTATGCAGACTTCCTCTGGTCTTGAACTTGTGATTCTCCTGCCTCTGTCTACCGAGTCGCCACTGCACCTGGGGAACTGTATTTTCACACATAGCCTTAACAACTACACCAACGTCGAGTTAAATTTCTTTCCATTCCTGGTGTGCTAAGTGTTTTTATTATGAAAGTATGTTGAATTTTATCGCACATTTTTCAGCAGTTTGTTTTTGTCCTTTGTTAATATTGTCTGCTACACTGATTTATTCTCATACATTGAACCACTCCTACCTTGTTGTTGTTGTTGTTGTTAGGTGCCGTCAAGTTGGTATCCAACTCATAGCGACCCTCATAGGGTTTTCAATGGCTGACCATTTCGGGATTGCCTTGGGAGTGGATTGCCAGGTCCTTCTCCCATTTTTGCAGTGCTGGGAATTGAACTTGGGGCCTCAGAGACTACAGTGCAGCGCTCTACCAACTGAGCTAAATCCCAGCCCACTCCTACCTTTTTCCAGGATAAATCCAACTTGGTCATGAAGTATACTCCTTTTAATTTGTTACTGAGTTTGCTTTGCTAGAAATTAGTTGAGGATTTTTGCATATTTTGGCCTGTAGTTTTTGTTTTTGTTTTTTTCTTTTCTTTCTTTTTATCTCGTAGTATTTTTGTCTGACTTTGGCATCAGGGGAATGCTGTCCTCACAGAAAAAGTCCTACTATACCCCTACCACTGCCATTCTTTGGAGGATTCTGAGGAGTATTGGGGTTAATTCTCTAAAATTTCAGTAGAATTCCACATGAAGCCATATTGTCTTGAGAACTACTTTGTTGGAGAGTTTTGATTACTGATTTGTTATTGCTAGTCATGATTCTATTCATATTTTTTCTTGCTTTATGATTCATTCTTGGTACATTGCATATTTCTAAAAATGTGTCCGTTTCTTTTATTCAATTTCTTAGCATAGGTTCCACAGGTTCTTAAAACCAATATTCTCCTGCTTCTGGCAATATATGAGACTATTACATTTGACAGATTCAATTGATACAAAAATTACAATTTCGGCCACTACTTTGAGTAAATATGAAATTTTATTCTACATCCTTGATGCCAAATTTCCTAAATGTAAACCATCACTTTGAGTAAAAGTGGGAGAAGGTATTAATGTTGATATGACCTACTAGGCAATTGCTTTTGAACAATGCTAAGAAAATATTTTCTTTAGGTATCAAACATTTCCTGAGGTAGCATCACCAAGTTTACTTTCCCAAGAATGTCTTCCTAAGTAAGAAAATAAACAGAACTAGTTACATTTTGATAGATGGCCCAAGTATAACACAAATCAAATTAATCAAACAAACTTCATTTGCACTTTAAATATGTTGTTGTTAGGTGCCCTCGAGTTGGTGTCTGACTCATAGTGATCCTTCATACAACACGTGAAACACTACTGTTAGTGCTTCTCTGCTATTCACAAGGATTTCAACAGCTGATTGCTTTGGGGGAGTGGGTTGCCGGGTCCTTCTCCCAAGCCTACAGCACCTGGTGTTCCCAGATGGTCTCCCATCCAAGTACTAACCAGGCCTGACCCTACTTAGCTTCCAAGATCTGAAAGGATCGGACACCACAGTGGTACGGGTGCAGGCCCTCTTAAATTACAGACATATGTATATTTATACACATTAAACTCTCTGTCTTTAACTACAATACACTTTTGTTAGGATCCCTTTGTCAGTGTTAAGAGACTGAATTAGGAAACAATACCATAAATGGAGCCACTATGGCCCATGCACAAAGTAGATAATCCACAGTTGCCCTGAAAAGACTACATTTATATTCATAAATAAATAAGCACATACATATTCAAGAAGAGAAGAAGAAAAGTAGAGGGTAAATCTTTAAATGCACATATCTTATAATCAAAAATATACCTCAGACCTAGGGAAAACATCTAGATATGGTAATATGAAAAAGTCAGAAAATCTCTTTATAAAGCAAATATAAAACTGGACAAAACTGTCATAAATAACCATGTCAACAGTCTGGAAAATGACCAAATGGTAGACCACATATTGAAAAGCATTTATTCTTGAAATTTGCTTGAGTTTAGCATAAAAACAACAGAAGTCTGTGACCTTTTTGCCTGGGGATATTCCCAACCCCAGGACCTCCATTCATGTGGTGACCAGTGCAGGGCTGGGCAGAAAATCAATGGTTTTGTTAGCAGGAAGGGACTTGCTTTGGGATGCAGGAGGAAAAAATTGCTTTGGCAACCACTATAAAGAATAAATGTGAAAAATGCACATCTTTACTACTCTGAGGTTGTGGTCCTCTTTGGAGCAAGCGGTATATACACAGAAATTCTATGAGGTGACTCTGAAAAGAAATAGCAACATTTACAGGCTATCTAATTGTTCTGCCTCCCTATAGTTGGCTAGTTAACTTGCTGGGATTTAGCTCAGTTGGTAGAGCGCTGCGCTGCAGTCTCTGAGGTCCTGAGTTCAATTCCCACCACAAAAATGGGAGAAGGACCTGGCAATCTCTCCCAAGGCAATCCCAAAACACAGCCATTGAAAACCCTATGAGGGTCGCTATGAGTCGGATACCGACTCGATGGCACCTAACAACAACAACATACACAGGGGAGACCTGAGAAAGCTCAGTAAGAAGTTAAAACTAAAAAGTGACTTGAGAATTGGCTGAATTTTTAACATGATCCCCCAACCACGTGTATGCTGATTGTTAGAAGGTACAAGCTTTATGGACTACAGGCGTTTGAGCACAGCCTCTACCCAAATCACTAGCCAATCCCTAAATCATGCAAATAAATAGGTAACCACTAGTAAGCCAGGCTAAAAACTTAAATTACGAATAGAAAACTAAGCAGAAACATCAGCAGCAATCCATGTGGACAAAGATTTTTGTATTATAAACCCAGACAACAACAAAAAGAAAAACTCAGAAGCGGTATGATATATTACCTATTACAGTACACAAAATGTCCAATTCTCAACAAAAAGAAGAAAATCCAAACCTGTTATCCATATGTGATGAGGGGAAGTAATCAATGGAAACTGAATCTGAGTAAGCACAAAACAATGAGTGAGTCAACTCATGTTCAAGGAATTAAAATATTACAACAATGACCCAACAAAGAAAGAATCTCAGTAGAGAAATAATGCACTATAAAAAAGAGGCAATTTGAAATTCTAGAACTGAAAATATAATAAACAAAATGAAAAATGCCTAAAGTAGGCTCAACTATAAAGTACAGATGACAGAAGAACAAACCAATGATCTTAAAGGTAAACTAAACAACAGGGAAAAATGCTGAAGATGCCCAAAAAACAGACTGGTAGGTAAGGCCAAACATAACAACATTCATGTAGTGGGTTCGTGAAATGCAGGAGAAAAAGAAAATGGCTGAGATCCCTACCAACGGCCCACTGGATTTATTAAAGACATTGATAAGCTGATCCTTAAAATTACATGAAAATCTAAAAGACCTAGAATAACCAAATGCATTTTTTAAAAGAACAAAGTTTGAGGACCTAACACTAACTGATTTAAAAGTTTCCAATAAGTCTATGATACTCAAAACAATGTCATGTTGACAAAAAATAGATATAAACAAGAAATCAAAAGATGCATTGCTCTAGGAAAAGCTGTGGCAAAAAATCTCTTTAGAGTATTGAAAAGCAAAGATGTCACATTGAAGACGAAGGTGCATCTGACTCATGCCATGGTATTTTCAGTGGCATCATATGGTTGTGAAAGCTGGACATTGAACAAGAGAGACAGAAAAAGAATTGATGCTTTTGAATTGTGGTGCTGGAGACATCTATTGAATATACCATGGACTGCCAAAAGAACCAA